>QTSX02006015.1:15756-58241 GCA_014839935.2 Entomophthora muscae | reverse complement strand
TAATATTCAAGCTTTTTCCTGTCCTTTTTGCCAAAAGGACTTTCTCTTCTTGTTTTCCAGGAAATTAAGGTATGTGCCCTTAATTTTGCCCTGAAGGCTAACCCAAGGCTAGCTTCTAACCTCAAATCTTTTGTTATAAAGATTTCCCACTGTGTCCTCCTGGATGTTGTCCCCAGGAGCCAAACATGATATCCTGCATTTTCAAATATTCAAATAAATACTCAAAAAAATCAATTTGATTAAAAAAAGGCATCCTGCAAAAGTGATTTGAAATTTGGACCAAGGATTTGACAATCCTGCATTTTTATGTTTAGGTTCTGAATTTACAGTATTGGCTTTTAATAAAATATTTTATTAGTGATTTTAATATGAAATATGGTGATTACACCATTTCAATTTATGTCACTTCCAATTTCACCAGGTTTCATATCACTCAATTGATTTGATGCGCACAATGGATAGGGGAAAATAAGGGGAAATTACATATGACGCCTTGCTCTTCTATATTGATTCCCATATTGCATTTCTTACTTTTCATTTTTAACAAGTATCTTTTTACATTAAAAACCATAGAAATAAAATTTTAAGAAAACTTATGAAAATTTGCAAATATGTATTTTTTGGCCTTCTCTAAACAACTGGGTAATTTTTAACCCCAGTTGTATAAGCTAGTTTTCAAGATATTCAAACTTTATTGTTTGGCCCGGTTGAAGTAAGTCCACCGTAATTTTATTAATTTAATATAAAAAAGGTTAAAAACACTATGTTTTTGAGCTACAGCATCTCAATTACGTCACTTTGAAAACACTATTTTGACTGCAAGTTTTCAGTCAAAACACAAAGTTTTGCCTACTTGTGTTACTAGTAAAAAATTATTTTTACAAAATAAAAAACTTTTAAATTTTGATAGTATATATTTGAAAACTTTTTCTACAATTATATGTAAAAAATACTACTTTTATATTAAAAACATTCTCATTATTCTCTTTAAAAACAACCCCCAAATTGCTCATATTTTGGTACTAATTCACTTTTAGATGCCTCCCAAGCCTACCACTAAAGCTGCGCTCAAGGCCTCAAAGTCCAAGGTCACTCCTCCCAAGGCCAAAAAAGCCAAGACTACCCCTAAAAAGTAGCTTGATAATGGTAAAGCTCCTCCTAAGACACCAATACCCTCATCAGAGCCTGAGAAAACAAGCCCAACCCCTCCCCACTCCCTTTTTGTTTACTCCCCTTTAGACCCCCAAGAGAAGCTGTTTGAGTTCAATTGCCACTCTGATCCCACATAAGAGACTGAAAAAGCAGGAGCAGGAGCCTTAGCCTGGTGCTCCTTTGTATTATTGAATTGAGCTCTGGGATGTTAACAATATCCATAATATTTGCAACAGAAATGAAGCCTTTTGTTGAAGATCCTGAATGAATTAGACATTAAGTTGTCCACTTAGGGATTGAGCAACAAAACAATCACACAATTGTTTCTTCTCAAGACAGTTGTAATAAGGGTAACTTCGTTTAAAAGGCCCATAAAACAGGTGTTCAAATGGTCTTTTGAATGCGCTTCAGACACGGTCTTTACTTCCAAGGTTAATTATAGAAACAACGCAAATAGAGCCACATGCCTCCATAAGGAAAGCCGTGTGAAACCAGTTGTTCCATTGCGTGGGACTTTCTAATGTGCCTGTCCACTCTCCTCCATTAGGAAAGTCCTTTGGTCTGTGCCTCCTTTCCCTTGGTGTAAATTCCCCTGCCTTATACTATATAAGCACCTCACTATCAAGTAAAGCACTAGTTTTGTCATAATACCTTATATTCTTATGTCCTATCTAAAGGCTGCCACTATATCATCTACAGGTATAGTATTAAGAAATAGGTTCCTGACTAAATTTTTGTAGAAATTAGCACCCCTTGCTGCTACAAATAAGACACCTTTGATGTGCCTGCTACCTTTCCAATAGCTACCCAATTATGTCCAAGAAGGGAGGAACTGGCTTTGTTTACAAGGGCTACAGCTTCAACTGTAATGACAAGAAAACCCACATATGTCAACATCACTTTAAATGTGATACCCTTGGGTGCCTGGCAAGGCTCACCACTTATGAATTCACCAGATTTAAAGCCCTAACTTTCAATCATGATTGTACTGAGCCATTTGATCCCTTATATCAACTAATCCACTGGTTTCTTTGCAAAGTGATCCCCACCACCAGGGACTAAACCTAAACTGAGGTGGTGAACAATGCCCTCCTCAACCTTAATGATTCACAACTTGCCTCTGTTAGTGATGCCTCAAAATTACAGAGATAATTCACTGATCAGAGGTATGCTCTGAGAACTGAAGGTGTCAGTGCTACATCCATTGATTGGTTGATCCTAACTAAGGAGAAAAAATTGCCCACCATGAAGAGCAATTCCTTCTGCATGATGATGGCCCAAACGCACAGGAGCATATTTTCTGCTTCCCAGCCTTTCAGAATTTGTGCAGCCTCTTCAAATGCAAGACCTGGCTTGCAGATGGTATCTTTTCCATCTGCTCAAAGCTCTTCAACCAGCTTTGGAATATCCATGGGAAGATGGGCAATCTAGTTCTTACCATTGTTTTTTACTTCTTCCCCAACAAGAAGCAGGACACACATGTCTGTGCTCTCACTATTGTCAAAACAGCAGGCTCAACCTGCCAGCAAGGTTCCAAGTAAGCGGGTTTGCAATCTGCAACCTGATTACCCAGTCACTCAAAGCCAAACTAGGAAGTTGACTCAAATTTCCAAATCTAACCATATGAACAAGAGATAATTCCTTACAGTGGATACCTTGTTTTGGCGCTTGACTCATTACCAGGATCAAGCCACCCCCTTCATCATCCAGTTGTGTGATCAACACAATCAGGTTCCTCTTATCCTGGATTCACAATAGCTATATAATCACTATCTCTCAATAAAGATTATTATCTAGCCTCTAAATATTTTTCCCCTTGTAAATCTGCTAGAACAGCACAGTTACAACACTATCCTAAAGACTAAACTGGATGAGATCCTCCTCACATTAGAAGATGAGCCCAAGGAGACTAGAGGGCAAAAGAAGAAGACCATCTCCCAAGAAGAAGACACCCCCACCCCTAAAAAGCAGCAAGAAAGTCTACCATATCATGAATATCTGGTAGTCTATTTTGAACAGGCTCAGGACAATGCTTTTATCAAAGTCTTCAAGAGCTCCCCTTAGGGATGCTACTTTCACTTCTGGCAAGCACTCTGCGCCGTCTCCAAAAGTGCTCTGATCTGCATGAGCTCATCAATGCAGAAGGGACCAAAGAGGCCAAGGATGTTTTTGGGAATTTTACCCAAGCAATGATGCTAATTATGACAGAGCTTGTGGATTAGGAATTCAGCAGCCAACTCCATAAATTAGCAGTATAAAAATTAATTACGCCAACTATTACAGAGCCCACGGATATTAATTACAGTAGCCAAACACTGTAAATGGGTAATATAAAATAAATGTATATTAGACCAGAGTAGTCTGATGAATTGCACCACAACACCAGCAAATGATAAGTGCTGCCAAAACTCTTAGTTGATACATGATTTGCCGCCGCACCACTTGGAAAAGCTACAGGTGCTGCGGCGCCGCCTAACAATCAAATTGAGCGCCAACCTAATTATACGTCAGAGCATCAACTACTTTTACATCAAGCGCTAAGGCGCTGGGTCTGATTCCCCATAATTCTGAATTCCCATATTAATTATATTATTAATCATTGAGCCTGAAGTATGTTCAGGATAGTAGGAAGTGATCCTGAAGCAACTAAACTATTCCATGCCAGCAAGGGCCACCTGTGCTGAGTGAAGATGAAAACATTCTATTGGTTGACGTGCAATAAGTGCAAAATCTAGATTACTAATTACCTAAATTAGGGGTGTGTTAGAATTTCTTAGAAGACATTGATAGCAGCTCAGGGATTAACCTTTGAGAAGGTATAATAAGAATTAATTAATTACATTAAAATCATCTTTTAATCTGGTTGACCCTTATATTAATTTTTAAGTACTTCTGCATGATCACAAGTCATTCCTTGACAATAATAATGTTTCTATTTGATCCTGGCTCTTCTGATATGATACTACTCATATCCTTGCATATGACTGTATTCAAGTGAATGCCCTGTGTCCTATAATATTAAATAATTGTGGCGCTGTAATGCAAAAAGCGCAACAGACGTCTTCAACTGCTTTGCTGCCCTTGCCCTAGTAAAAAAGGAGGAAACCAATGCCTTCTGTGAAACTCTCCTCTGCCACCCCTATATCATTATCAATCAGGCAGCCTTTGCGCACTTTATTGAGTATTTTGAAACTCAATGGGTTGGCATCTTTAAGGAGCACATAACATCAGAAAAGGCAGGGACTCAATAACCTGGAACTGCTTCAAGAAGGTCAAAGACAGGTTGATCAAGACCAACTCTTCTCTTGAAGGGTGGTATAGCCAGTTTGCAACTAGGGTCAGGGTCAAGAAGCCCAAATTTAATAAGATCCTTATTCACTTGAAAACACAGCAGGCCATCTCTGCCTGGCTCTTCAAGACTGGTACAAAGACCAAGGGTGGTCCCCCAAGCAAACTAAGGCTGTGAAAAATATCACTGAGATTAGCAAGGTAGTCCTTGCCTACTATCCCAAGGATAGAAAGCTTGAGCATCTTCAGGCCATCTCTGTTGCTCTTTCAACCAATATTTGAGCCCTTTCCCAATAAACTCTTCTTTGTATTATCTCTTCTTTCCTTTAAATTTTTTTTTACTTTTCTTTAGTATTTGGTCCAATTATTTGCTTATTTTAAAGTAAAGATTATAAAAGTAATAGATAAAAATGGTTATTTTTGTGTATATTTTGACTTTTGCCCTTTATACAGCCTTATTGCTTCTATTTGACCATCTTTTTTTACAGATTTGAAATCCTGAGGCCTTTTTAAGCCAGGAAATGTTTTTTAAATTTTATTTTTTGGATTTTTTTTACTTTTTTGGGGTTCAAAAAAACTAAATTTTTAAATTTTTTTTTCATAGCTGTGATGCTGTAAATCAAATGGTGTTTTTACTATAATTTTGAGACAGCGTAAATTTGAGATAGTGTAGTAAAAATGGTGTATTTTGAGATGGTGTGTTGTATCTAGATAACAGCCCTTATTAATATCTAACAATTAACCCTCAGCTTATCACAAACCTAATACTAGAATTAAAACATTACTTTTATTTAATTTAAACATATTAAAGAAGCACATAACACAGGGAACATCTGCTTCCAAGCTGATACTAGGAAAAAAACACCCTACATCCTTATGACACAGTGTGGAGATATCATCTTGCACTACCATTATATCTGATTCACATTTATGGTTGCAATCTGTAAAAAATAATTAAGGACAAGGTCTGATGTCCACACATGAGCCAATACAGTAGTCTTGAAAGCTATGGCAACAAGCAAAAATACTTTGGATTTAAACAAAATGAACTCAGATTTAAGCAAAAATAACTCAGATGTAAACAAAATCAAGAATAAACAAATTTATATTAATTTACAATATATTAGGGTTGACTTCAATCTTGTTTGCATTTGAGTCTTTTTTACTTAAATCTGAGTTCATTTTTTTTAAATCTGAAGTATTCTTGCTTGTTGCCAGAGTTTTTAAAACTGTTGTATAAATTGAATTTCTTACAAATATGTGTATTATTAAAAAAACCAAGTCTATATCTGCATCTCTTAAGTATTTGCTTCCAATAAAGGTCACATAACCCTTTGAGAAATAAGCTCTTGACTTTTTAGGGACCCTAATTGAAGACAAACTGGGAAAGAAATACATTATCATCATTGGTTAATTCACTTGATGACCTGTTGGGTGGGTAACCACTAGCCACATAACTACCACAGTGCTTTGCTATAACAGAAAATAAATTATAATCTTCTTTGGTTTCCCAAAAGAGCTCATCATAGATGATGGCAATGAACTTTTGGGGGACTTCATGAAATCCAAATGCATCAAGAGCCCTCTTAAACAAGCATTAACCACCACTATCACTCTCAAGCCAATGTATGAGTGAAATGACTCAATAGTTTCCTAGTAAAGCTTCTTTCTAGAATGTTTAAAAGAATCCCAACACAGTGTGGACAGAACATGTATCCACTAACCTCTTTATTCTGAGGGCAAGGATTAACTGTGAACTGGGTTCAGTCCCAGAACATTAGCTTTGGTGCCCCAGATGGTATATCAGTAACCCCTCAAGCAAACTGACATTGAAGGCCCCCACCAAATCTCCTCTTGAGATTACACTCTTACTGTAAATTCAGAACCTAAACGTAAAAATGCGGGATTATCTAATCCTTAGTCCAAATTTCAAATCACTTTTGCAGGATGGCCTTTTTTAATTAAATTAAATTCTTTGTATTTTTATTTGAAAATTTAAATTCAGGATCTCATAGATGCTTTGAAAATTTAAAGTCAAACTGCATATTTCAAATGGAAAAAATGAATTAACTGAAATCAGATTTGAAGCATTCAAATCCATCAATCATTTTCATTAAGTTTACTATGGTTTTTAGAATTGTGTCATTGTCAAATACAAGAACTAAATTTAAATCATAATTGAATGCCACTATTAAACTCAGATATTAATTGCAGGAACTGGAATCCAAATTGAATGTACAGTAAGAAACTAGGACAAATCAGTCCAAATCAAGAAGCCCCACTCTGGATAAAATCAAATGAAAAATCCAATTTCAACAACCATATTTAGACATGAAATTAAATGAAATGTAAAATTATCTAAACTGGAAATGATGCAATTTGCACTCTAAATCACTATTATAGCAACCACAAAACCATATAATTATATATGAGCCACCCTCCTGATGACACAAAAAAAATTTAAAAGTTTTTTGGCCTCTGGCGTATCCAGGGGCCAACAAAACTTTGTTTTAAGGAAGAAAGGAGGGGGAAAGATAAACCACCAGTTTACCACACTATGTGTTAATGTATTGCTATTAAGGATACTTGATTACAGTAGATTTTAGAAAATGTTAATAATAAAATAGAATTATATATTGTAATTTATTTTTATCAAGTTGCCTTTTCCTTGGTGTGTTGATAGTTCATTTGCTGTTGATAATATGCTTTTATTTAATTGGATGGTTTCACCTCCAGTTGCCCTGGAAATAGGAAATTAAGTTGCCTCCGCAACTACAGCTGGCCTTAGGGAGGCAACTTGATTTCCTATTGCCAAGGCAACTAGAGGTTAAAATATCCAATTAAATGAAAGTACATTATCAACAGAAAATAAACTATCAACACATCAAGGAAAAGGCAACTTGATAAAAATAAATTATAATATATAATTCTATTTTATTATTTGCATTTTCTAAAATCTACTGTAATCAAGCATCTAAATTTTAGTTGTCCTAAAATGGAATAGGGTGATTTTTGAGAATGCCTATTATTCCTAAAAGAATTAGCACAAATCCACTCTAGATCCTTTAGCATCCTTTTTGAGACACCCATAAATTATATTTATTTTGAATTCACCTCATTTTTGATTTGAAATTCGGTTCTTGGATTTGACAATCCTACAATTTCAGATTCATTACTAATTTCATGATATCTATGATTGATTAGACTTACAGGAAATATCAAATTGTACATTAGAATCCCACATTTCTTCTTCATGTATCTTGCATTTTCTTGTTGTGTTTTGTCTTTAGTTAGTTGAGTTATCTTCTCAGGGGATTTGAAATTTGCCAATTTAAATAAATAAAAAACAAATTAAATGGTTGATTTTATTAAATATTTTAAGTTTCACTGAGCTGAGTTGCCCACAAATGTGATTTAAAATTTGGACCAAGGATTTGATAATCCCGCATTTTTACGTTTAGGTTCTGAATTTACAGTACTTGCACAGTGGTGTACTGATTCCAGGGAGGAAGAACATGTGTGAGTCCAGGGGACATAAAAGAATTAGAGGATTTCTGCCCTATAGGAGCCCTATGTATGCTCTCAACCCTAAGCAATAAAAAATAGATGCTCAATTCCTTGGGTCCTTCAAGGTAGCAGAAGTTATGGACAGCAGCATATGACACATAGAAGAAGTCAAGGGCAACATTAAGAAGCTACATCCCAGCTGATTTCACCCCTGCACCACCATTTCTCCCCATAAATGCCTCTCCTGCACCTTCTTGGAGGCTTTAAGGTCCTTGTAGTCATTGAGGACAACAGGGTAGAGCAGGGGAAGGGGGAGTGTTTCAACTAAAACTGACATTCCAGTTACCATTGTATCTCACAACATAAAGGAAGTGCTTGGCCAGCCACCTCATGATGGGTTTAATTGCATAGCCCCTAACAATTCTTCTGATGAAGCCAGATCTCTTACTTAACAACAAGGAGAAAGTCCAGCTATGAAAATGTTCACCTGCACAACCTCATTCAGCACAGATCTACACCCTATCTAGAAAACGCACCCCTTAGTGACCCAATGGCTCACTACACCAGTGTCAAGGAGCTGGATGTACAGGTATTCTGGTTGCTGCCAACACACTTAACATTCAGCCATTGCCTGGTTTGGTGTCAATCCAATATACAGTTCAACATACCAGGAATGTCAACCAAGCAATATCACATGACTTGTCCAGGTATCCAGTGACTTGAACCCATTCTGAACATGACCATCCTTATCTTTGATCTGACTTAAATCCCCGCCACAGCGCAAGCTATATAAGCCAAAAGTATTATCCAATAAAATATATTTCTCTTCTTCTTAATTCTATATTCAAAGCTTCCCCAAAAGGTTGCTCCTCATCACCAGTATAAAAATACTCATTACTCTGATATATATCATCTTATTCATGATCCATTTTCCTGTGCTCTTTATAGACTGTTGCTCTCCCCAAACCAAATACTGGACTAGTGTTAGTTCAGTTGCAACACTCTCTCTCCAATATGCTCCATAGAAAATTCATCCATGATGAAAACAAAGGTGCTGGGAGATTTTTCCATACAAAGTTTAAGGCTACACCTGAAACAACCTACTTTGTGTTCAATCACGTCTTTGGTATGTCTTTGGTGTTGAGTCATATTTTGTAATAGCCTGCTGTGAAGGTAATACTTGTGAAGCGCTGCAGTTCTCCCCAGGCATCAAGAGGATCTTTGATCCAAGGCCAGGGTCTGGTTATTAGCTGTGTCTATTCAAGGTATGTGGAAATAGTGAAAAGGTGTAGGCCACCCTTCCTCTTGGCCATAAAGAAGACTAATTTTCCAATGGATACAAGAGGATCAATAGTCCCTGTTTGCCGTTTCTGTCCAGGTATTTCCTTAAGGCACTCCATCCTTGGGGGTTGATCAGTAGCTTGGCCTTGCTTCTATGAAGCTTCCTCTGAAGTTGATCCCACAATGTGCTCCCCATTCTAGTGGAAGTCCTGAAAGGGGTTTCCTGGAAGATTTTTTAGGGTTGCTAGCAAGCCTTTGATGTATGGGGTCCTTTTGCCAAGCCTTTACATCCCTGAAGTGAATTGTATCAAATGAAATGCTTCCTAGTTGATCCTGCTGAGGTGTTTTCTTATATAGTATCTTTTATCTTGAAAAATGAGCAATTTATCATTAAATTTCAAGGTGTGTGGGTAGAAATTATGGGGTAGTTCTCACCATTGTATGGTGGGAGTAGAGATTTCACAGTTGATGTACACTTTTCTTTTTCTCATCTAATATGGGGCCAGTACCTGTAATACCCAGACATTGTAGGCACTACTTGAAGAGGGTATGGATTAAGGTTTGAGAACTGGAAGCCATTCAAGGCAGTGACAATTGGATAGATGGTCATCAACCACCGGAAGACTTTGATGTGGATGTTGTATCTCCCAAAGCTCCCCGCAAAGTAGGTCAGCACATAGTACAGGGAGGTATATACCACAATGGATAGGGTAGAGTGTGGAGACACAAGGGGAGGTCAGGAACCAGTGTTTGAAGAGTTGAGTTGTCCAGGATCATAGTGGTAGTCATGACATAGCCCTTTGGGTGAAGGTCCATAGAATTCTGATCCCTGTTGATATCCCCAATTCCAAGGCAAGCTGTAAGCACAGCTGTAAAGATGAGGTAATTCATCTTCCTTGGATTGGAGGTTGTGGCTGAGGCAAACTAACTAAGAGTTGACTTAGAATTGAGAGTGAATTTAGCTTTATTGAGGGCATTAAACTCAATAATAGCACAAAATATTACTGAGGAGGGATCATTTATTTATAGTGCTTCCCCTTGTGCTAAGATTTGCAATTGGAAGTGAAAAGCAGGAGATGGGGGATCCTAAAAGCTTGTAATGTAGGAATGGCAGTTGGGGCTTGGGAAGATGGCCAAACTCCTGTTCTTCTGCTATCTGTGGCTGGTTTGGAAGTTCCTGAGTTGAATCAATAGTTGTAGGTTGCCCTGGTGCTAGATGAGGGATGGGAGACAAATTGCTCTCATGATCTATTTTTGTCTTAGGAACATTGGCTTAGTTGGAGTTTGACTCTGCCCATGTGATCTGGGATCTAGAATCCCATTGGTTGGTGGTAGACTTATTTTTAAATTGTGACACCTTAATTCCTCCTTCTTCTGAAAGTGTGGTTGTGTTATTAAATTTTGGCCTTGTAGCCAGGTAATTTTCTGATTAGCTGCAATTTTTTGTGGTCTTCTGATTGGTTAGGGAGTGGGGACTGGGAGCTGGGTGGGTGGCGGGAAGTTGGATGGGACCCAGAGTGGCTGGCAGGAGGCCCGCTGGTGGCTGGCTGGGTGCCAGGGGGTTGACAGAGGGTGCTGGCAGGCGCCTGCCTGGATGATTAATTGATCCAGCCTTGATTAAGTTTGGGTTTTTCCTCTGTTTTATTTTTATTTTCCCCAATTAAAGAGAGGAAATTCTCATTAAATTGGGCATTTTTAACAGGAAATTCCTCTATTCTCTTCCAGCCTTGCACCCCAGTAAGGATCTGGTTTATTCCAGGGATATTCCTGACAGTACTCCATCATATTTGGGCACATGTATAACTGGGTCACTTAGGGTGATGTTAACATCCCAAAATTGCACTTGTAACAGTTTTCCTTCTTTAGTTACTTCACATATGAACTTTTGGCCATTAATAAATATTTTAAGCTGCTTCTGGGGGTAGCTAATTCTAAAAGTTTGAAAAATGTTTTGTCAATTTAAGTACCCATCTAATCCAGTATCAAATAAAGCTGTGATATGGTGAGGTTGAAAGCAGATAGGGTAGCTGGGCAATCAATTTTCAGTCTGGGTGGCAAACAGTATGGGATTATCAGAGGGTACTTGGAACACAGTGATTGTTCCAATCCCTGGTCTCTGTATATGTCTTGCTATCCAGGGGAGAGCAGCTTGCCTATGTGCTTCCCTGCTACTTTAACGTATCTGGGGGCCCTTGGTGCTCTGCATTTGGTTGAATTGAGCCTTGTGAGTTCCTCCTCTGGGATTGGAGCTGGTAGTGCAAGGGGCGTGCTTTATGAGGTCAGTATCATTTCTGGCTATTGGGCTCTCCTTGTGTGGTTGGTTTAGTGTGGGCTATTTGCTCTTTGTGCAGGACATTTTTTCTGGAAGTGGGTTTAAAGGTTATTGCAGCTTTTCAACTCAAACTTACTCATGACCTATAATGAGAGGTCATTGTATAGGCTCACTTAAGAAGAGGGGTCATCAAACTTTGTATGGCTTGGTGCTCTATTGTGGAAACTTTTCATGCTGAAATGGATTTTTTAACAGTTCCTACTATATTAAGTTGATCTAGTTCTTGGGTGATCATGGTATCTGTATCTTTGTTAGAAAATTTCTCAATAGATGCTCTTTTGAAGAGGTCCAAGTTCTCCTTATGGGTTGGGATTTAATTGAATCATTTACCAACAAACTTGGTGGTAACTCCTGTGATTAAAAGAAATGTTTTGCTTGTTAATTGTTTATGCTATGCCTGACTTGTATGGATCAAGTTTGTGTGTTCTTGATTCAGAGAGTGACATCTATTGATATAAGCCAGAAAGCATGAAAATCTCTGCAGTTAAAAGACAAGGGAAGACTACAAGAGGTATCTTGGGGATTTCCGGGGGATGATTGGTTCAAGATCCCTCTCAAAGTAAGGTAGTTGGGATTTTCAATAAGTAAAAGGGTATTGTTGAAGGGGATATGTCCTGTGGGGATGGCTTGTAATTCCTTGTGGGTTCTCCAGACAGTAAGGGGTGCCATTTATTGTGTTGTCTTCTTTGGAGGAATTATTATTGGGTAAAAAAGGTATGATGATTTACTTCTTCCACCACAGTTTAGTATATAGTTCTGGGAAGTATATAGTACAAAATAAGAGTGTCAAGGGTCTGGATGTACAAGCATTCTGGCTACCGCCAACCTACTTAACATCCAGCCATTGCCCAATTCAGTCCCCTTCCAATATACTGTTCAACATACTGAGAATGGTAACCAATCAATACCACCTGACTGTCCAAGTATCCAGTGGCTCAAACCCATCTAGCACATAACCAACCCCTAGGTTTGATCCAAATAAATCTCTGCCACAGCCAAGTCTATATAAGTCTAAAGTATTATCCAATAAAATATACTTCTCTTCTTTCTTAATTCCATATTTGAAGCTTCCCCAAAAGGCAATCATTATCACTGGTAGCAGCTACAGTTTCTTGATCACGCCCATGAAAGAGAAAATGACTGACCAAAACCCGCCCACCTTTGCTCACATACTCAACCAGGCCACATCCCAGGAGACCTGGAAAACGTACTTCCACGCCCACAACATTGACAAAGATATACCTAGTGAATGCACCATATTCAAAGGTCTGGTCATGCCCAAAGCATGCGCCAAGATTATTCATTACAGTCACTCTCTTCAACCACAAACAAACGCACCACCACCTATCAAAGGTAAAGTGACCAACACCAAATACATTGGTATTGACAAGTTCTTTGGAAAAAACAAAGAAAACATCATTAACTGGCTAGACCACTCAGCTTCTAAACTCCGCGCCAGCTGCATCCTGCATGAGAAATGGGTCAAGGAAGCCAGAAAGCGCCTGTACAAGGCCATAGCTAACTGGTTTGCCACCTGGGTTGGCTCACAAACTGACAACCAGCTTGACAACTGGGAAGAGTTCAATGCAGACATCACCCACAATTTCTGCCTCACCAAATCCCTACAAGACATTGCAATACAGCTAAGTGATCTTTCTCAGAAGACCACTATTGCAGCTTACGCCAAAAAATTTGAGGAAATACATCACAAAATCTAAAACCCAGCACAAGCTGATAACGTACATACCAGAGCCTCATTCATCAATAGAATGAAACCATCTGTTACTGCCCTCATCCGCCCAGAGGCTAATACCTCCATGCCCGTGCTCATTGCAGAAGCCAAGCGCGCTGAAAAACGCGCAAACATGGAATATGCTGCATGCAACAGCAATGGCAGAGAAAACTCCAATGGCAATAATCGCCAAAACACTAATCATAGCAAAGGCAACTCCAATTGTAACAATGGCAACCGCAGCCAAAGCGCAAATTGCTCCCTTTCCAAGAAAGAGGACACTGCCAAAGTAAATAATGCTGAAACAGCAACCCACAATGAATCTGAACCCACATTCTCTGACCACAAAGGTCTCAAAACAGAGGAATAGGGAAAAGAGGAGAGAACAGGCTTAAGTACCCCTGTCTCCCCCCAACTTGACAATAAATTGTACTAAGGCACAAACTTTGCTGCTTGAATCCCCCGTATCCTGCAATTCTCCATTTTTATGAACTTAAAAATTAAAGATTGCTCACAACTTCTTGTCTACCCATGCACTTAAAAATCACATACACATAAAATTTTGTTTTGACTCTGGTGCACAACACACTATGGTTAGCAAGCCTTTTGTAACCAAGTACAAGATACCAGTTGTCAAATCCAACTTCAAATACATCAGAATGGCAGATAAATCAAAGGTTCTACTCAAAGGCAAAGCAACTCCCTTCAGAATTGACCTCCAAGGCATACAAACGTCCATCAAAGTACTTGTCATGAACAACATAAACTTTGACATTGTAGCAGGCACGGACTGGTTCACCCAAGTGAACCCCAGCGTATGTTGGAAAACAAAAACCATGACCATCAAATGCAACGGAGTCAATTTTAATATCCTCAAAGAACCCAACGACCTCATTCTAAGAGACACAGTATTTGTCCAGGTCATAAACCAAGACAACTCAGAACATCTAACCAAAGATAATACTCTCCACATAATGAAGTACACTGAGTTCAATAACATACACACAACCAAAATCCAATGCCCAGAACTTGTGGCACTCCTAAATGAATACACTCAGGTATTCAAGGAAGAACTCACTAAGCCACCCCCTGAACAGGAGGTCAAACATGGCATTGACTTATGTAAAGCCATGCCCAAACCTGCATCCCTCTACAGAATCTCCCTCATAGAGACACAAACCCTCAAAACTCATATTAAGGACAATTTAGCTAAAGGATTCATTTGATGTCTGAATCTCCATGAGGGCAGCAGTGTTCTTTGTAAAGAAAAAGGAAGGCACTCTGCGTCTAGTAACCAACTACAGAGCAATAAATGCAAGCACAGTAAAGAATAAATATCCTCTTCCACTTATAGAGGATCTGTTTGAAAGATTCTCAGGGGCCAAATTTTTCTCCAAAATTGACCTCACCTCAGGTTACAACCAAGTTGAAGTAAATGAAAAGGATATACCAAAAATTGCGTTCTGTATGCAATTTGGATCCTTTGAATGTAGAGTAATGAACTTTGGGATGACCAACGCTCCCGCAGTGTTTGTAATCATGATGAACCAAGCACTAAACAGTCTCTCAAATACATTATGCTACCTTGACAATACCATCATATTCTCAAAAACAAAAGAGGAACACCTCACACATGTCTGCAAGACACTTGATTGGCCCACAAAGCACAAACTTTATGAAAAACCAAATAAGTACCAATTTATGGGAAAGAAACTCCTGTTCTTTGGCCACATTATCTCTGACAGTGGCATCAAAGCAGATCCAGACAAGATTAAAGCCATAAATAACATGCAACACCCTGCCTCTGTTAAACAAGTTAGATGCTTTCTTGGTATGGTAGTTTACCTAAGGAAATACATAAAAGACTGCAGAAAACTAACCACACCAATCAATGACTTAACCAAGGGTAAATCAAAAAGAAATTCATCTGAACACCAGAATGTGACAAGAATTTCCAATTACTAAAACAAGATTTGATCTAAGCACCAATCTTGCTATACCCTAACAATAAAAGTGCTACAAGCTTGAGTCAGATGCCAGCAACACTGCCATTGGCACAGTACTGCGCATCTGCCAGCCAGAGCAGCAAGACTTCCTGCCAGTATGTTACAAAAGCAGAAAACTAACTAATACTAAGAAAAAATACCCAATACACAATAAGGAATTGCTAGCAATATACCACACATGCAATAAATGGAGATTTTACTTAGAAGGACATTTAAAAGTCTGAGTACTAACTGACCTTAAATCCTTAATTTATTTCAAAACTCAGAATGCACTTGCATGGCAACAAGCCAAATGGATGTCCTTGCTGGAGCAGCTCAATTTGTACATCCAATACACAAAGGGGGCAGAGCTGGTCACAGCTGATGCTCTCTCTAGACTATACCAGCCAAGAGAGGATCATCTTGACCACCTGGACCCTGACTGGCCAAACCTTACAATACTGAGTATAAAACCAAAGGGAAAGACCCCTCAATACACCAACTAACCCACAATACATTAGTAAGGAACAAAAAGTATTTCCATGTATCAAATGGCACTGTATACCAAATCATTAATGGCAAACATGTCCTGTACATCCCACTTGCACAAAGAGTTGACACCATACTAAGACATCACTGCCTACTAGGCCATACAAAGACTAACAACCTATATCTCACACTGAAAGAGATAGTATGGTGGTCCAATCTCAAACAGGATATAATTGATGTTCTGAAAAAGTGCACAGTGTGCAAGAAATACACCAGCACAAAGGACCCCCAGCCAACGGTCAACCCAGCACCTGACCCTGAACCATTCAAGGTTTGGGGACTAGACGTAGTGGGCCCCTTCCCAGAAACAAAGACAAACCAATGTTTCCTAATTGTAGCTATCAACTTTGCCACATACTGATCCATCTGCTGGGCAACAAAGCAGAAACCATCAACTGTTTCATTAACAAAGCAATCATAGCCTACTACAGCACTCCAGACTACATCATAGCTGATGGAGCAACCAAGTTATCAGGTCACGTAGTAAATGACAACTTAAAGTCCAAAAACATTAAACACTCCACAACCTCTCCATACAGGCCACAGGCCAACGGTAGAGTGGAACACCTTAACAGGAGCCTTATCAGGACCCTAGAGAAAATATTGGATGACAAAGCCAAAGACACATGGCCACTATACGTGAAACATGCATTACTAGTATCCCGAGTCCGCACCAACCAAGGGACAGGCTATTCACTGTTTGAGCTAAACTAAGGGTACAAACCAGAAGTAATCACCTGCAACAAACAGCCCTACATAAAGATCCCCTGGGGAAACCTCCCACAGTAGAGCAAGCATCAAACCTACAACACATCCGCCTCAAAGCTAAAATAGCAGAAATGAAGAGGCTCAAGACATAAAAGGTAACCTTTACAGAGGAACCACTTCCCATTGACTCCCCTGTCTGGATTCTAGCTGGCAACAGAAAGAAACTAGACTCAGTACACAGGGGACCAGGAAGAATCATCAAATACAGACCAGAGCACAACACCTACCTAGAAAAATTCCAAAGTGCCAAAAACCCAATTATCAAGAAATACCACAGAACCCATCTCCGCCTCAGTAAAGGAGAGCACTTGACCAGACTGGTTCCAACTAGTAAACAGCTCCAGGATATCAGGCAGCAGCCGTGAAAACAAAGCCTCCTCCTGATGCACCAGAGTAATCCCTTAAGGGGGGTGTGTTGAGGGTCTGGATGTACAAGTATTCTGGATACTGCCAACTTACCATTATCTAGTCATCACCTAATTTAGTGCCCTTCCAATATACCATTTGACATACCAAGAATGGTAACCAAGCAATATCACCTGACTGTCCAAGTATCCAGTGGCTCAAACCCATCTAGCACATGACCAACCCCTAGGTTCAATCCAACTAAATCCCTGCCACAGTCAAGTCTATATAAGTCTAAAGTATTATCTAATAAAATATACTTCTCTTCTTTCTTAATTCCTTATTTGAAGCTTCCCCAAAAGGCGCTCCTTATCAAGAGGTAGAAATTATGAAGATATTATTATCTTTATTGACTATATAATAATAGTGATATATAGATAATTGATAAGCCACATAGTGCACATGTTGTTCATTGCAGTCACAGGGCTTTGGGAGATCTAGATTCTCTTGTAGCTTAAATGGTTGATCCTAGTGTAATATACAGATTGTGTCTTTAGGACACCTTTACTTGGCAATCAAGTCATTTCTTGGAGAAACAATTTTCCAAGAGGGAGTAATGAAAGATGTTGCAACACTATTATAGTTCTCACCAGTCCCCTTCATCCCTGAAGGCTAGCCCCTGGATAGAATGTATCTTTACTGTTTTAACCAAAATCCATATGACAAGCACCCATATTGGTTTTTAATTGATGTTTAGAATTTATCTTTGGATTTTTTAATACATAGTACCGAAATTTCAGTGAAAATTAATCAGAGGCTATTGGAGTGGAAGTGGATTATCAATGGGTACTTCCTTGGGGTACTGTGCACGGTCGTTGACGCGTGGTGGAATGGATTGGTTGGTAGTAAGTGGCGTAAATTCGAGATAAGGGATCCCGCCTCCATGGTAAGGGCTTATTGGATTTGTTGAAAGGGGTAGGTGGGTTTAGATGCCGCCAAAGCAAGAAGCTGTCATGGGGTTTATTGGCAATCGGTTTGAAGAGATATTTCCAATCTGTTTATAAACGTGGATGTCTTTGTTTAAAAAATTGATCTATGATGGGCTCGGTTTCAGATCTTTGAAGGAAAGTACCGATTCAAAACGTAGATTTTGCTTTGTTTTTTATATATTTGGTATCGATACTTAGTGCTGCATTTTAAAAATATGCCAATAGTGACAGTGCTTCATTTCCGCACTGATAGCAGATTGAATAGTTTAAACTTGAGTAGATGTCATGCTTTGACTCTAAAATGTTTTGGAAAGCAGTGACAATTCCGAAAGCGGAGAGATGGAATATTTAAACTTAAACCAGACCATGCTTTCTTGCATGCGGGCGCAATTCCTTCGCGTAATGCTATGGTCAGCAACCAGAGCAGGTTCCCACTCCTTCCAACCGTTGGAAAGAAGTTACGGCGCCGTTATCCCACGCGACTGCAACAACCATTTCCAAGAAGCCGAGCACAAATTCTTCAAGGACAACTTCTTCTTCATGGAAAGGGATACTACCGTGGGGCCATACAAGGTGCTACTCGGGGCTCGGCATGGCATCTACAACGTCTACTTGGAAGTGCAATGTCTAGGCTGCACAAAGCTAAAGATATCTGATTTCCTGCAGCAGCTCTGGAACCAAAGTGAAACTCACCAGTGCGATTATAGCCAAGTGACGTACTGGAACGAATTCTTTGCATCGGAGTGCACTTGCTCCCTCCAATACTTCTACTACTCTGAAGTCTATCAGAACTGAAAGCAATCCCCTGCTCTTTCTAAATTTGGCTAAGTTTCTTGAAAAGAACTTGAACCACATACCACACTTTCCAGCATGAATTATATACTTTGTAACACTTGATTCTATAATACAGTCAACCCCCCAAGGACGGTTTCAAACCTGAATTCAAATAAATATAACTCTTATACTTACAGGTGATAAACTCTTAGAATCCGAAGGGCCAAGCATTAAAGTTATATCCCGGATTGAATTCATGACTTTGGGCTAAGCAAGGTCGGGGAGCTGGCTAATCCTATTGTCAATTCGATACAGGCGATATAAATAGCTAATTTAATTTTGAAGCTTCTCTATTCTTAAATAGATTGAATCGCAAAGCCCAAATTTTAAGTAGGCATAAATTTCGATTCATCAAAAGAGTGCTTATAGATTCTTTGATGGAAAATGTATAAAAATGGTAAATTTCCAATGTATTTACCTATTAATCCTAGCAAACCCTTATAGAGAAAGGTGTGCAAAGAAAACAATCCAAACTTTATATGCATGAACCATAACCCCCAATATAACCACAGTTCTAAATTTATCTAATTTCCATAAATAACACTGAACCAGCACAGTATTGTAATAGTTGAGCAGATAGGAAACTATTCAAATTTGCCACATCCAACCGCTCCTTAATTAATTGCTGATCACCACTCAACCACCTTACAGATCTTTAATTAATATAAAGCCTAGCAATCAAATCAAACCTAACACAGGGCAAGTTTCTCATGCGTCCGATCACCTCTTCATCAGCTACCTTTAAAATGCAGTTTCCTCTCACCTTGACACCAGTAGCAGCTAAAAATAACTCCGTTTCAGCAAGAAATTAACACAAAATTTCTTATTAAAATCCCTAAAATTTCCTACCTCATAGTGACAGCCCATCAAATTATTATCTACCATATTAAAATGTCCAAATTTTCACCAAAATATGGTAACATTTATGCTTAAGTCCATCCCAATTGGACCATACCTATTTCCCATCAAGTCTTTTGCCAACCTACACTTTTTGTTGCACCTGGATCTCTGAGTATGCACTTGGATACTGTTGGTGTTTTTTTAGATTATTCCTTTTCTAATATTAAGCAAAATGAGGTTACCTTCTGATAAGGAGCGCCTTTTGGGGAAGCTTCAAATATGTCATTAGGAAAGAAGAGAAGTATATTTTATTGGATAATACTTTAGACTTATATAGACTTGGATGTGGCGGAGATTTAGTTGGATCAAACCTAGGGGTTGGTCATGTGCGGGATGGGTTTGAACCACTGGATACTTGGACAGTCATATGATATTGCTTGGTTGCCATTTCTGGTATGTCAAATGGTATATTGGAAGGGCACTAAATTGGGTGATGACTAGATAATGGTAAGTTGGCAGTATCCAGAATACTTGTACATCCAGATCCTTGACACCCCCCTTAAGGAATTACTCTGGTACATCAGGAGGGGGCTTCGTTTTAACAACTGTCGCCTGATGTTCCTGGAGTTGTTGGCTAGTTGGTACCAGTCTGGTCAAGTGTTCTCCTTTGCTAAGGCAGAGACAGGTTATGTGGTACTTCTTGACAACGGGGGTTTTGGCACCTTGGAATTTCACTAGATAGGTGTTTTGGTCTGGTCTGTACTTGATGATTCTTCCTGGTCCTCTGTGTACTGAGTCTAGTTTCTTTCTGTTTCCAGCTAGGACCCAGACAGGGGAGTCAATTGGAAGTGGTTCCTCTGTGGAGGTTACCTTTTGTGTCTTGAGCCTTTTTATTTCTGTTATTTTAGCTTTGAGGTGTATGTGTTGTAGATTTGATACTTGTTCTACTGTGGGGGGTTTCCCCAGGGGGATATTTATGTATGGCTGCTTGTTGCAGGTAATTATTTCTGGTTTGTATCTGTATGTTAGTTCAAACAGTGAGTAGTCTGTCCCTTGATTGGTGCGGACCCGGGATACTAGTAATGCATGTTTCATGTATAGTGGCCATGTGTCTTTGGCTTTGCCATCCATTATTTTCTCTAGGGTCCTGATAAGGCTGCCATTTAGGCGTTAAACTCTGCTGTTGGCCTGTGGCCTGTAGGGCAAGGTTGTGGAATGCTTAATGTTTTTAGATTTTAAATTGTTGTTTACTATATGACCTGATAACTCGGTTGCTCCATCAGTTATGATGTAGTCTGGGGTGCCGTAGTTGGCTATGATTGCTTTGTTAATTAATAGGTTTATGGCTTCTGCTTTGTTGCCCAGCAGATGGATCAGCGTGTGGCAAAGTTGATGGCTACAATTAGGAAATGTTGGTTTGTCTTTGTTTCTGGGAAGGGACCCACTACGTCTAGTCCCCAAACCTTGAATGGTTCAGGGCCAGGTACTGGGTTGACCATTGGCTGGGGGGCCTTTGTGCTGGTGTATTTCTCACACACTGTGCACTTTTTCAGAACATCAATTATATCCTGTTTAAGATTGGGCCACCATATTATCTCTTTCAGTCTGAGGTATAGGTTGTTAGCCTTTGTATGTCCTAGTAGGCAACAATGTCTTAATATGGTGTCAACTCTTTTTGCAAGTGGGATGTAGGGAACATGTTTCTCATTAATGATTTGGTATACAGTGCCATTTGATACATGGAAATACTTTTTGTTCCTTACTAATGTATTTTGGGTTAGTTGGTGTATTGAGGGGTCTTTCTCTTTGGTTTTATACTCAATATTGTATAGGTTTGACCATTCAGGGTCCAGGTGGTCAAGATGATCCTCTCTTGGCTGAAATAGTCTGGAGAGGCATCAGCTGTGACCATCTCTGCCCCTTTTTATATTGGATGTCCAAATTGAGCTGCTCCAGCAGGGACATCCATTTGGCTTGTTACCGTACAAGTGTGTTCTTAGTTTTAAATTAGATTAAGGATTTATGGTCAGTTAGTACTTGGACGTTTAAATGTCCTTCTAAGTAAAAACTCCGTTTCTTGCATGTGTGATATATTTATAGCAATTCCTTATTGTGTATTGGGTATCTCTGCTCAGTGTTGGTTAGTTTTCTGCTTTTGTAACATACTGGCAGGAAGTCTTGCTTCCAGGCTGGCAAATGCGTAGGACTGCGCCAATGGTGATGTCACTGGCATATGACTTGAGCTTGTAGCACCTGTTGTTATTAGGGTATTGCAAGATTGGTGCTTCAATCAACGCTTGTTTTAATAGATGGGAATTCTTGTCGCATTCTGGTGTCCAGATGAATTTCTTTTTGGTTTACCCTTGGTTAAGTCATTGATTGGTGTGGTTAGTTTTACGCAGTCTTTTATGTATTTCCTTAGGTAAACTACCATACCAAGAAAGCATCTAACTTGTTTAACAGAGATGGGGTGTTGCATGTTATTTATGTCTTTAATTTTATCTGGATCTGCTTTGATGCCACTGTCAGAGATAGTGTGGCCCAAGAACAGGAGTTCCTTTTCCATAAATTGGTCTTACTTGGTTTTGCATTAAGTTTGTGCTTTGCAAGCCAATCAAGTATCCTGCAGACATGTGTGAGGTTTCCCTCTTTTATTTTTGATAATATGATGATATTGTTGAGGTAGCATAATTTATTTGAGAGGTCATTTAGTGCTTGGTTTATCATGGTGACAAGTGTTGCAGAAGCGTTGGTCATCCCAAAGTTCATTACTACATCAAAGGATCCAAATTGCATACAGAACGCGGTTTTTGGTATGTCATTTTCCTTTACTTCAACATGGTTGTAACCTGAGGTGAGGTCAATTTTGGAGAAAAATTTGGCTCCTGAGAGTCTTAAAAACAGATCCTCTATGAGTGGTAGGGGATATTTATTCTTTACTGTGCTTCATTTAGTGCTCTGTAGTTGGTTACTACACAGAGGGTGCCTTCCTTTTTCTTTACAAAGAACACTGCTGCCCCCATGGGGATTCAGATGGGCAAAGGAATCCTTTTGCTAGATTGTCCTCAATGTGTGTTTTGAGAGTTTGTGTCTCCATGGGAGAGAGTCTGTAGAGGGCAACCTCCAGAATTAACTCATACATAATTGAACATCCTCCATGTCAACAATTCTCAAAAATAATTTCTTATTTTCAATATTAAAGATTATTTTTTTCTTGATTAAATAACTGACACTGATAATAGAAGCAATGTTTGATTTTTATTTGAGCTTTTACTTGAAATTATAAAAGATAAAGCAAAAACAATTTTTAAAATTGTCAACATGAAGGATGTTCCATTCTACATTAGTTAATTCTGGAGGCTTCCTCTGTAGAGGGATGAAGGTTTGGGCATGGCTTTACATAGGTCAATGCCATGTTTGACCTCCTGTTTGGGGGGTAGCTTGGTGAGTTCTTCCTTGAATACATGGTTGTATTCATTTAGGAGTGCTGCAAGTTCTGGGCATTGGATCTTGGTTGTTTGCATGTTATTGAATTCAGTGTACCTCATTATGTGGAGGGCACTATCTTTGGTTAGATGTTCTGAGTTGTCTTGGTTTATGACCTGGACAAATACTGTGTCTCTTAGAATGAGGTCATTGGGTTCTTTGAGGATGTTAAAATTGACTCTGTTGTGTTTGATGGTCATGGTTTTTGTTTTCCAACATATGCTGGGGTTCACTCAGGTGAACCAGTCCATGCCTGCTACAATGTTGTAGTTTATGTTGTTCATGACAAGTCCTTTGATGGACATTTGTATGCTTTGGAGGTCAATTCTGAAGGGAGTTGTTTTGCCTTCAAGTAGAACCTTTGATTTATCTGCCATTCTGGCGTATTTGAAGTTGGATTTAACAACTGGTATTTTGTACTTGGTTACAAATTGTTTGCTAACCATAGTGTGTGGTGCACCAGAGTCAAATAAAATTTTATGTTTATGTGATTTGTAAGTGCATGGGTAGACAAGAAGTTGTGAGCAATCTTTAATTTTTATGTTCATAAAAATGGAGGATTGCGGGACACGTGGGATGCAAGCAGCAACATTTGTGCCTTGGTACAGTTTCTTGTCAAGTTGGGGAGAGACAGGGGCACTTAATCCTGATCCCCTTCTTCTTTTCCCTGTTTCTCTGTTTTGAGACCTTTGAGGTCAGAGAATGTGGGGTCAGATTCATAGTGGGTTGCTGTTTCAGCATTATTTACTTTGGCAGTGTCCTCTTTCTTGGGAAGGGAGCAATTTGCGCTTTGGCTGCGGTTGCCATTGTTACAATTGGAGTTTTTGTTGCTATGATTGGTGTTTTGGCGTTTTTTGACATTGGAGTTTTCTCTGCCATTGCCGTTTGAGGAGCAATTGCCATTGTGTGCAGCATATTCCATGTTTGCGCGTTTTCTGCGCGCTTGGTTTCTGCAATGAGTGCAGGCATGGAAGTATTAGCCTCTGGGCAGATGATGGCAGCAACAGAGGTTTTTATTCTGTTGATGAATGGGGCTCTGGTATGTACCTTTTCAGCTTGTGCTGGGTTTTGAATTTTGTGGCGTATTTACTCAAACTTGTTGGCTTAGGCTGTGATAGTGATTTTCTGAGGAAGGTTGCTGATATGTATTGCAATGTCTTGGAGGGATTCAGTGATGCAGAAATTGTGTGTGATGTCTGCTTTGAACTCTTTCCAGTTGTCAAGCTGGTTGTCAGTTTGTGAGCCAACCCAGGTGGCAAACCAGTTAGCTGCGGCCTTGTAAAGGCGCTTGCTGGCTTCCTGGACCCTTTTTTGTGGGGGATGTGGCTGGCGCGGAGTTTAGCAGCTGAGTGGTCTAGCCAGTTGATGACATTTTCTTTGTTTTTACCAAAGAACTTGTTGATACCAATGTATTTGGTGTTGGTAACTTCACCTGTGATAGGTGATTGTGCACTTTTTTGTGGTTGAAGAGAGCAACTGTACTGAATTATCTTGGTGCATGCTTTGGGCATGACCAGTCCTTCAAATATGGTGCATCCACTAGGTATATTTTGTCAATGTTGTGGGCGCAGAAGTAAGTTTTCCAGGTCTCCTGGGATGTGGCCTGGTTGAGTATGTGAGCAAAAGTGGGCAGATTTTGGTCAGTCATTTTCTCTTTCATGGGCATGGTTAAAAAACCGTAGCTGCTACCAGTGATAAAGAGCGCCTTTTGGGGACGCTTTAAATATGGAATTAGGAAAGGAGAGAAGTATATTTTATTGGATAATACTTTAGACTTATATAGACTTGGCTGTGGCAGAGATTTAGTTGGATTAAACCTAGGGGTTGGTCATGTGCGGGATGGGTTTGAGCCACTGGATACTTGGACAGTCATGTGATATTGCTTGGTTGACATTCCTGGTATGTCAAATGGTATATTGGAAGGGCACCAAATTGGGCGATGACTGGATGTTGAGTAGGTTGGTGATAGCCAGAATACTTGTACATCCAGATCCTTGACACTTCTAAAAGATCAACATATACCATTTAAAAATGGATTAACCATGTTTTACCAATCCATATTAACCTCAACTTAATGACTTAGTAGAACCACTCAATTGATCCCTAGTAAACATCTTTTCAGAGCTACCAGCAGGAAAATCAGTAAACTGGAATGCAAAGCTCTCTATCACATTGATAGCTTACCCAATATATCAAATCAAAAGCACATGGTTTATTTCCTATTGAACAGGGGTTAGAAAAATTTCAGGATGGCCCCAATAACTATACAATGTGCCTTGTACTGTCCAGTAAGGTACTAATCAGAGAATCTCCAAGCACAATATAGATCCAAAGCACCAACCAGATATACAAACCAAATGTGTAAGGGTAATGAAGTGACTCCCTACAGGGCAACTGCTATGAAGTTAACTCCCTGATAGTCAACTATTAATAAAAGTGAGAGTTCAGTTTTTCAGAAATCTTCCATCCAAGGCAAAACCTTTTAACTAAAGGCTTTTACTGCATTAAATAACCTGATACAGAAATAGCGTATACACCTATATTACACTGAAAAGTATCCTAAAGAGATTAAAAGCAATAAAAATATGCCCAAAGCAACACTACTTTGTATAAGTAAGGCTTTTTTCTCAATTTCCCCATGTTAGTTGCCCTCCTGACTACAAAAATAACCCCAGGGTAACCTAACTAGGAAAAGAAAGAATAAATACAGGGAGAATCTTTTATAATAGTTCTGGATTTCAATCTAAATCTATTTGGCTTGATCCAGCTAATATGAAAGGGCCAAGTATGAGTGGGGGTTATTGGGAAAGATTTTAAACTTTCTTGAACCACTGTTTTGGCAAAGAGAAGTGGGAGGATCATTAACATAGAATCTTGTAGGGCTAAATATGATGCAATATGCACTTAAACCTTGAAATCATTCTGAAGCTTACTACTAATACCTAAACCTCAGCAGCATCTAAAAATTATAGATTGGCTAAAATATCAGAAGAAGTGATTGATAAGCAAAGCAAAAGTTCTTATTCAGGATTTTAAGCTGTCTTCAGCTTATCTTCTTCAAACAGGACAGTTGCAGTTGATTCAAGGTGCTGCTTTATATCAGAGGCCATTTAGTTCACCTTTATGTGTTCTGGATGGCCTTAGTAAATAGTTCAGGCTTGGTAGAGGGCACTCAGGTGGCAAGATTGCAGAGCTTAGATATGGTCCTCTCCTGCACTTGGTGACCACATTTTAATCTACTGGGGCTCAAAGTACTCCAGGAATGGCTCAAATGCCTTGTTTTGGACTAACTAGAAATCCTTGGAGAAGAGCTCAGATCCCTGTGCAGCATGCCCAGGCTTCACAGGATCCCCTGCACTTCCCTATCAGAAATCACCTACATATATTGAACTGATCTGATTTAACATCCTTAGTTTATAGATGGGATCCAAAAGCTCTGAGCCTTACATTTCCCTCAGCTTCTGGGGTGATATCATCATTGCTAGCATCAGGGGTTGGATTGGGTATGGGGTATCTCTGTCTATCCATATCTAAGAAATTTATCCAAAGTACATTCCAGGATATAAAAGCCCTGGCATAGATGGATGCAGCAGCCTCAGGAACAAATAGGGCAAGCAGGATAACTCAGCTATCAATTTGAGCATGGTGCATCCCTAGTTGATAGGAAATCTGGGGAAGGTGGAAAAATTACCATCAGATACCCAGGCTGATGCCCTTTTAAGCCCATCCAGTTTCTGGTGTGCTGCATAAGATATGGCCCTAGCATTGGCCTTTAGCTATTGATATGAAAGAGAAAGAGCTTCTGGGAGGAGAAGGGATAGGATTCCTATAATATTTCTTCATCTTCTCACCAGGATTGCTGGCTTCTTAATCAAATTTCCTTTATTGGATAAGTGCTTCTTGATGGATCACAGATTATAAGAGGACCCATAAGATGAATAATCTGGTGGAGCTTCTTAATCCTTATTGAGGTAAATTTGGGATAGATAATAATGAACATAAGTGAGATTATTGGCCTTAATGTCACCTTAGGAAACTTGGTTGTAGCAGCAAGTTGATTCTGTGAAGAAGAATCAGGGTTCTTGGTTGCTTGATGGGTTAGTTGATATAACCTATAGAGTATTAGTGATAGTATAGTATTCCAAGGTAAAATCACAAAAGAGATATAGATAGCAAAAAGTAAAAATGGAAGTAAGAAGTAACAAATAAGGGTAAACTAATCATAAAATATAGCCCTCATTTGGTTTATACTTGAAGGTTTTAGGTCTGGCATGAGATTTCAGTGTTAATCTGTATTAAAAAGAGAGAGAAAAGATATTTTGAAGACCAAACCTGCAATAAAAAAGAGGAAATTTATAAGAAATCTAAGGAAAATAAGGATTATCTGGAAAATGGTTTTATCAGGGGTTAACTACCCAAATAATAGAAAGTGTTGATTTTTCCTGGTTATCAGCCTGAAACCCCCAAATTCTCACTGTTGAGTTAAAAATGATTGAATCCTCACTGTCAACTTTCCTGGAGTTGACCAAAAAATTTAAAGCACTTTTTTTACATATAAATATTTCTTAAATTAACAATGGCTTCAAAAGTTAACAAAAAGTATGGTTTTTTAAATATTCAAATGTTAAGAAAACAAAACATGATTAAAAAGATAAAATAAAGAAAGGTTTTATTAGGGCAAATTTATGCTGAGATGAGCTGGGTGTTGGCTATTTCTTATAGTGCCAAAACAGCAGGGTTGACCCTTGGCAAAGATCTGCATAAGAAGCCACATGTCACTTGACTTGACTTCCCTGGCACTTGAAGACAAATGTGGAGTTTAACTCAAATTACTTAACAAGGAAACAGGAGCAAATGTCAACCTTTATCAAGTGGCAAATCAATTTGGTGCATCCCTCATTAATAAGATCAATCCACCCCCTTGCTCAATCCAATTGATTGATTGTTACAATTTTTCCTCTTAGAATGGTTCCCTCTGACTATATAGCCCTCATATCTTAATAAAGGTATTATCTAGTTTTAAAACATTCTCCCCTTAATAACTCTACTAATAAAGCACAGTTACAACAATAGTGTGTTAAAGCATTAAGAAGGTCTCTTCACAAGTGATCCTGATAAGTTTTCAGTTTGGTGGGTGTCAATCACTATCAATAACATGATACAATAATTTAATATTAACTTCAAACTTGTGATTTGTTAACTATTAGACCAATTTTGTGGCAAGTAGATACTTTCAAACAGGAGGAAGTCAACACTTTTAATAAATTACATACAAAAACTATTAATAAATGAGGCTTAATCTATGTGTCAAAGATTGTTAAAGCAATCCAGGATAGATCAAAGTAAACACAATTGTTACAATTGATTTTTAAAAATAACACTGAATCCGCTGAAATGATTCTGGGAGACTATTTTACAACTCTGTATAATGATAGAATTATTTGCAGCTAAAAACAAAAGGATCATTCATCTGGATGCATTTGATTAATTAACTTAGTTTCTGTCTTGAAGATTACTGACCTGTTAATTTTTAACTTTATGAATTTCCTTTTAGTAGCTCTAAATTTTCTAAGTAAACTTAAATATACAGTTACCTCTTGTTTTAGCATTTGGCTGTGTGGAATTATCAGCAGAATTTAACTATTGTTTTCTTGATATTGGCTTTTAGTTTTTACCCCTGAACTAATAGTAAAAATAGCTTAGATGGCTTATATATAGAATTATATTGAGTTTAAATGATTTTTCACCAACTCCCAGAAAGTCAATAATCTGCTGAATAACATAGATTTGACTTCAACACAGTTACACATACAGTGAGTTAACGCTGGGGGAAAAGCATGAGACTTTGATGCTAAAAGATTTTAGCTTTTATTGAATAAAGTACTTCCATCATCATATTTCAAGCTAACCCAAATAATACCTAAAAGGAACAAATACTAAGAAAATTACACTAGATCAAAGGCCTTCATCATTATCAACAATATCAAAGAAAGATCAGTATTTTTTAGAGAGATTATACTTCATACCACTACCAAAAAATAAAAATAAATATGTGGTGCAGTTATCAATTAAACTCCATGTGGTGCAACTACTGCTCAGAGCCACCAAAGTGTGTCCTGGGTCAAATCCAGGGTCTGGTTGGGTTGAGGTGCCATAATTCAGACAGGAAATCTCTACAAAAAGGGACTATGCTGAACTTGGAGATGTTTGAACTCTTCCAACAGTTTAATAATAAACATCATTGAGTCTGCTGCATATATCATGGACTCTTCAGGGAAATTTACTTTCTGGCATTGATTGGCCTAGTAATGTCTTTGGTTTCAGCATTATTGTTAGCTTGATAGAGTATAGTTTTGGCCTAGTCAAAAAGTTAATACTAATGATAAATAAGCCCTAAGTCTTTACCTTATTAGCTAGAGGTAACAACTAAAATTGGGTTAAAAATATTAAGTAAGGGTGTATCTTTCATTGAGGAAAAGAAAAGAAATTATATATTAATAAAGCCACACAATGGATGCAAATGTGTTATTAGTACCAGCACAACAAAAGAAACATGTTTTAATTTCAGGTATCCATACTAGCTCTTGCATCTGAATTCTCTCTTTATTTGGCAATATTTATAACTCAATGCAGAAAGAGAATGTGTAATATCCATACTATTTGATTGCTATGCAGCTACCTGATTTGGAAACAGCTGGAAGTCTCTGAAACCAATTCATAATCATTGTAATAACTTAGCCAGAGTAATTTACATCAGTATTTGTGTCAAAATAACCATTCTGTTAGATCCAATAGAGCCTCAAGTACGAATTATTTTATACCAAGGACATCAGGATTAACCATTAATTTTCTCAACCAATTGCAAAATTTAACTAATATACAACACTTCCTGTATATGGTATAGCTCCTGAAACAACTCTTTAAACCCTCCTCAGTGAAACTATTTCCCTCCTGGAAAAAGATTTATATCATTTGTTATATTTAAAAGTCAACATCATCTTATTGAATATAGATAAGAATCCTGAATCTCTTTCAAAAATTCTCAACCTTCATAGGTTTAGAGTAGGAAATGATGAGGAATTCTCTATTGGCTTAAAGAGGGAACTTTACCAAGTATTGCAAACAATATTTATTAAATTTTAGAAGGAAGAGTCCTTTAGAAGCCTTATATCTCAGTATTCTAAACTATAATTATGTTGCTCTGCTGCTCTATCATTCTGTAGTCCTTTAGCCTTTGCTTGCTGTAGATTATTATTGATATATACAAGCCCTTTTTAAAGGCTTTAAACCACTTCAGTATCTGTCAGCATACCTTCTTCTTTCTCTAGCCCTCTCTCTATTTTTCAGGTCTGTGCTCTAATATGTAATGGTGGAGTCTTGTTGGAAATCCAAAGCATTAATAAGATAGGAGATAAAAATAAAAATGCTGAAAACATTCAATAAAAATAGAATTCTCAGCAAAAGGTTTGCAAATGGTAAACTCTGGGTAAATGCATTGGGTAAAGACAACCAAGAGTAAGACAAGGCAAAAATAAAATGCAGCAATTTGAAGGAATGGGACTTGATTTTTTTTAAATAAAGAATCCTGCAAATTAGTTCAATTTTTTCCTGAATTTAGGGCTCAGTAGTTGCAGCAAGCAGCCCAGAAGCCACAGAAACCATACAATTGAGGCCATAACTTACAATAAGCTGTACCAAAATATAGGTGAGCAAATGTTCTCTTCCCACAGAGAGATTTTTGCTAATAACTTTGAGCTGATATTTTCAAATACCTATGAGTTTATTGAACTACTGGGGTATTTATGAGCTCCAACCCAGCTCATATGGGTGCTTGGGAGAAAATTTTGGTATTGTCATGGGTAATTTTCTCAATTAGGCCATCATAACTGACCAAAAATTCATATCATCATAATTTGATTTTGGGGTCAAAAAGCACCAATTTAACTGAATTCTGGGGTTTATGTCCTTGAACTTCTTTTTAAAACTCTTTTCAAAACATTCAAAAGTTTGGTTAAAACCTACTTCTGGCTAGTTGCTTGGCTGATGTTTCTGTAATGGTTTGAGGGAGCTTTCTTGGGCCTGGCTCTTTAATGCTTGGATTTGCAACAAGGGCAGGAAATTTGTCAGGATACCAAGAGTACTGTGGGGCTCCAGTAGGTGAGGGAGGAGTCAAAGCAGATATTGATATGGCCCACCAGATGATGGGATCTAAGTTTACAAGGTAGGAAAGGGCCTTCCCAGCCACAGCCCAAGGCCCGGCTGCTGGCAAGAAAGAGCCAATCAATCCTGTGAGCACCAGGTAAAGCACCCCCAGTAATTGACTTTTCTGGCCAGTGGCGTCAGAGGTGGGTAGGGTTGAGATGATTGGTTTGGGTGTCAGGGGTGGCTCCATGGGAACCAGGTAGGCAGCAGGATTGTTGTACTTCCTGCTGAAGATCAAAGGGTAGATGGTGATTGCTTTACTGTCACAGACAATTTGATAGGGTTCCTTGGGTGCGTTTGGGAAGGTGTACCAATGCAAGTCTTCCAATGTCCAGGGTTTGTGGTCAGGATTTTGGGGGTACTCAGTGAAATGCACAGGGCCAAATGAAGCGTTGGGCAGACAGTAGTAGTCAAAGGCTTTGGGTTTGTCAACTGAAGTCTGGCTATCTATCCCAGTGGATAGGTACTGACGCTTGGGTGTATGCAGATGCAAGAGTATCAAAACAAGGTATGGAAGCAGATTGGTGAACCAAAGGTTCATAACAACTTTTATTTGGTAAGGATGACAATACAGAAATTTTTCAGATGCTTCTGGTTTATATAATTACTCACATACAAGTGCCTCTGTGCTTTCTTCTGGTGCTATCTGTGTGACAAGGCTTGACATCTCAGGTTCTGCTTTTTGGTTGGCTGCTTCATGGTCATTTTTGGGGTTTTCAGGAACAGTTGTTTGGCTTTTTGGTGGTCCATCTTGGCTTGGCTGGCCATTAGTTCTAGCAGGTTTGGCTTCTGGTGTTATGGGGGTTTTCCCAATTTGATCACCTTTTTTGGGCTGGCTTGACAGGCTTTCCTGAGGCCAAGGAACTTGATTAAAAAAGGGGTCCCCAATTGGGGACCCCAAATTACTTAATGGAGGGTGGGCTTGAACTGGGTTTACTGGGAAGCTAAAAATAGTCTGCCCAGGCCCAGACAAACCCACCAAGGCTTGGGCGTAGCTTTTGGGGCCCATAATGGGCCCTGCAGCTACTGCCAGGGCGTGAATGGTTCCCGCACCTGGATTTGCTTCAAAAAGCAAAAATCCAGGTGCAGGTGAATCTCCCCTGCCCACTAGCCCTGCCTGGTGGCTAGGAGCGGGTTTAATTCCCGCCCAGGGCATCAAAATTGTTACTTTTGTAACAAAATTCCAGATAATATAGAACTATCTTAGACAATTATAACATAATAGTGGAGGCCATAATATAAGCTCAAAAGGGTAGAAGTTTCATCAAAATTCATGTGACTAGGGGCTCTTTCACAGATGTCTTCATAAGCTTTAATGCACTAGTTGATGGTTACTGCCATTTTGATTTTATTCAATTATTGAACAATCATGATATCTGAATCCTTGGAAGTGAATTTATTGATGCAGGAGTTTTTAGGAGGTCCCTGTTAATTATTTTGGGGTTGGGTCAAACCATTATCCTACAAATTTGGTAGTTATCTTGATGGTTTTTATTGGGATTTTTTAGCCTAGAGTCTTGGGAATAGTCAATTTTGTAAGTCTGGTTATTGTGTTTTGGATCTGTAGAGTGGTGTTCTCAGAGGGAGGTCTGAAAAGATGCTGATATCATTCAGGTAGAGGCACTGAAATACTAAATGAGGTATTCTGGATATCTTCTAGAGGGCTGTTTTCTTAAAGCTTCCTCCTGTGGTGAGTTAGTTAAACTTCTCAATGGATGCAAGGACATTGTTGTATCCTGTGGGGGCAGCTTGTCCTTCTTTGTATGTCCTCTGATTTTTAGGGTTTACCATTTCATAGAGGCTCTTCTTTTAAGGCATTTTTGATTTAGGTAAGTCTGGATAACCTACCTGTACTGCTACTGTTGTATATATACTTCTTAAAATTATATAAAATGAGACAAACCAAAGGGCTAAAATAGATTCTATACTTATTGTGAAAATAAGAGAGCTTTATATATCTGATGCTATGGCATATAGTGTGCACATAGATCATGTGGTTTGAAAGAGAGTGATCCCTCTGAAAAACTAAGGGGCTGATCCTAGTAAAAGATCTGGATTGAGCCTTGGGGCCACCTTCTGCTTGGCTAGTCAAGTCAAATCTTAGGAAAATAATTTCCCAAGAGGGAGTAATAAAAGATTTTGCAACTACTGCAATAAAATATTTTTTGGGTAAAGTTAATAGATATTATAAAAGCACTTTATTTTCGAGTGATAATTTGTATTGATGCAATGATTTGTTAAAAGCCATAGTCATAGTCAAGAACACAGATGCAGGCGGAGTCGCGGTCTTCAATCTGGCTGTAGCTGCAGTGATGCCCTTTGCTCAAATCCCAAAGGTTTCTAGCGATTTCTTTTGTATCCACGGAGTTGCAGGCTTGACATTGAATTGTGATTGAAGTTGTGATGAAGTTGATACGCCCCTCAAAGCGATGAGAGTAGGGGGTGCTGGTGATGTTTCTGATTGCCGCCAGGTATTCGGCCTCATAGTGAGCGTGCTCCCAACCTCCAAAGTTGTTGTTGCAATGCTTTTTGGTAAGAATCTGATCACTGACTGGGATCTCAGTTATGCTCAGAGAAGCTGCAGTTGCGAGGCCAGAGACAAGGAAAGAGAGGATGGATACTTGAAAAGTCATGCTGATGATTTGGTGCATGCCTCCTATTTATACTATCGCAAAGAAATATTTTTGTTTCAAAATAAGCACCAATGTTTCATTGTCTATTTTAAATCCTCATTTCCTGTTACGGGTAAAGCTGATACTAAAGCAAGGAGAGTAAATATTATTTTCGTCAAGAAACTAGTATCTGGTTTTGTTAACTCGATTTTCAGAAAACAAGTTTATCTTAGCTGAATCGGCACCAGATAACGCGAGAGGTTTGGATTTAAACCTAATCCAGATCGACCCCCACATGAGGTAATAAGTAAACATTGGCATTCGGTGAAACTGCCTCTTAAACTATTATTCTAGTTTGGCTTTAAAAGGGGGCTTTTGAAAATTCACCTCCTTAATCAAAATAAATTCTACTTTTTAATTCACCGGAATGTTGCTCAGGGGGGGACAAGATTTAAATATTGATCAGTGAAAGATTTTCTATTTAGACTTGATCAAGTTGGGCTTTAGAGATCAATTTTTATCATTTTTATTTCAAAAACGTTTCGTACCCACCATGCCGCCTACAACTTGTTTGATCGTTTTCTTAAGTGCTGCTATTTGATTGATTGCTTTTGATAAATTAATCTTGATTTCTTAACCTTGAGTTTATCACCAGAGCTTAAAAACTTAAAATAAATTATTTCTACTGCAGAGCGGCTAATTTTCGCAAAGGGATATTGCAATTATGTCATCGTTATGTCTCAATTGCCACAAAAAGGGGTTTTTAGAGACTAATCTCTCAGGGATCCTAGAATTATCTGGAATTCAATGGCCTAAAAGCGAAGCCAGATATTATCAGCTCTCTAGGCACATATTCTCTACTTTACTGTTACAAGCTGATAGTTCAGTGATATCAAGTTCTGGTTATCTATAAAGCAGAAGTCATGTGAGTTTCAGACCAATGGTGTCAATACTTGGACCCCTTGGATGCCTTGTAGATTGATGGTGTTTGATGCTTTCTCAATAGCAGGCAATGTTAGGTATAAGAGCAATAATATTTCAACTGATATCCTGGCTATAAGTCTACACTCGTCTTCTTTTAAAGTAACAGCTAAAAGCAGCCAAATAAAATCAATATAACAATGGAAAATCTCTTTGTTTATATGATGAGAGAAAAGAGATACTATATAGGGGAATATATATCAGCTAAATCCAAAGTGCAGCTATTATCTGTTGTACAGAAATAATGTTTCTTTTTATTATACATTATTGTAAGAGAGGTACTAATTAATCACAAATACAATTAGATTAGGTGTGGATATAATCAAATTAAACACGGATTGATGAACAGAAGGAGCAGATATTATGATATGCTAAATACAAATACAATACGCTAATCATCAATAGAGATAGAGATTATGTAAAAATCTAAATGGTTATTGCTGAATAAAAATCTAGAGTAAATAAGGATCGAATCGCATAGGAGGTGATCAACCTACTGTTGTATAGAATTGTAGATTTTAACAACATTGAGTGCATATGTTACCTGTACAGTATTATTCTGGCTGGGTTAGATCAAGCAAGATTAATATATCAATAAATTCATTTTGATCCAAAAAAGTATAAAAATAATAATAGTTATATCATACATTTAGGCATGCTAATAATCATAATCAAAATTGTTGAAACAGCAGGGTCAACCTGCCAACAAGGTTTCAACTAAGCAGGCTTGTGACCCGCAATCTGACTTCCCAGTGACACATAGCCAAACAAGGAAGTTGACTCAAATTTCCAAATCCAACAACATGAACAGATGGTGATCCTATACAGTGGATGACTTGATTTAGTGCTTGACTCATTATCAGGATCAAGTTACCCCCTTCACCATCCAACCAAGTGATCAACGTAATCATGTTCCTACTATTCATGATTCAGTCATACTATATAATCCCAATATCTCAATAAAAATAATTACCTAGTTTCTAAATATTTTTCCCTTGTAACTTTGCTAAAACAGCACAGTTACAACATTAGTAGCACAAATAGGTTCTCCATAATACTTTTCTCTTCAAAATTCTGCTTATTATCCGTACTTGCTGTGGTCAACAAATGTACAAAAGAATCATAAATGGCCTCCCCGTGGACGGCAACAGTCAGCATTTAAACTGTCTACATGTAACATCCTCCATGTTGACAGTTCCCAAAAAATATTTTTTAATTTTTATTATATATTTATTGATTTTTTACCTTAAATAATTGTTCCTGATGACAAAAGTTAAATTTGATTTTAATTTTCAAGTTTTAAGTGAAATTGTAAAAAATAAAGCCAAAATAAAATTTGAGATTGTCAACATGGAGGATATTACATGTAGAAAGTTTAAATGCTGACTGTTCCTCTGTGAACTGGACGCCCTACACGCCAGGAACCAAAATACCAGAATGATTCATACTGTACCAAAACATGCCAATTCCGGTTCATGCCTTCAATGCCCTTTCACTGCAAGAGTTCTTCCAAGTACCTACTGCCATTCCTCAAGCAACAGACAAAAGCATCATGACCGCTCATGTTGCTCAATGTCTGTGTAGTGCCACCTTGGAATCATTTGCGGGAGCCAATGATGATAACGCCACAGTGTGGATCCAATCTGCCCATAACAAGCTGGCACAAATGGAATGCCCACAACATTTCTGGATTGCAGAGATATTCATTTGCCTTACACACAACATGGGAACCTGGTGCAATAAGTGGCATGAGTACCACACTGAGAAGGGCTGGGACACCTTCAAATGTGATTTCTTGGTAAGATTTGTGAAGGACACCTCTCTCATGATTATACGCCAAGTAAAGAACCTGACCAAGACTGGCATGGTAAAGGAACTCACCTGCACATACAAGAAGCTTTGCCTAAATGCAAGGGCCACAAATTATAAAAACTTGAGCCCGGGAGTCAAACCTGCAACCTTTGCTGAAAAGCAAACACGCGGGCAACCGCACAAACCCGCTGGGTGACTTGAACCTCCCACAAACCACCAGGGCAGGTGTAAACCGTCTCTCAAAAGAGAGATCGGTTTTAATCAGCTTTTGTTAACAAAAGCCAATGATATGACCAGGGCCAGTTCACAAACTGGCCCAGGGGGGCTAGTGGCCCCCAACGGTAGTGGAGCCACCAGCTCCTATACCATAAATGATCTGGGTGGCTCCCAACAAACAATGAATTATTTTTGCTGGGTTGTTCAGAAGATCCAGTATCAACTGGGTCTGTTGAATAACTTGGCAAGTAAATCAGTCTCAGTTCCAACCAGTTCCCCTGAAAATAAGGCTCATGTCCCCATCCAACCTTCCAGTTTGAAATTTAATACCAATTCACCCACTGATGTCATGAAGCATCATCTGCAGGAAGATGTTTCAGTTTCCCCTTTCAATAAAATAAATCCTGCCAGAGAAGATTCCAAAGCCATTAAAACCCCCACAATTCCTGCAGCTTCAAGCTGTTTCATTGGGTCAGGAATAGAAAAAAAGCCAATCAGTCAGGAGTATCCATCAGCAAATGATAATCCCTCTTCCCAGAAGCAAGTCCAAACTGCCAAGAATTCCCAGCCTCTAATGATTAATCCAGATATAATTAGTCACCAATTAACTCCCAGAAATCTGACTGATCTCAAGATGAAACTAGATGAGCCAAATCTAGACCCCAGAACTCCCCCCAGCCATGAGTCAATCAACCAATCCACTGGCCAAAGCTCAGAGAACTTCCCTCCACCAACCCAGTCTAAGATTCTTGGGGCCATATCCCCTGTTCTCAAGAATTCCACCTTCATCCCCAAAGTACCTGTGACCAAAGGTTGGGCTACTAGAGCACTCCAAGGAGCTGCCAGTAGTTGCTTCCAAGGAAAACCAGATGAGTGGTATAAAACCCATTTCCCTACAATCAAGACAGACGCAGACAACGTTTAATAAAGTATATGGTCCAAAGAGTAGTCTTTGACTTCCTTCCCCATATTCTTTTATCACCTTGGACAATCCCTTATCAACCAGCTCAGTCACCAGCAATTCCATTAGTAGAAACTGTAGAACCTATTACCATGGACTACCAGCCAGGGCCCAGCCCTGGACGGACCAGCAACTACATCCTTCCCACTCCTCCTCCAATCCCTCAACCCTCTACTTAGGTTATCCCTTATGACCATAGCAGATATGGGATAGTCATTCTGACCATCCTTAGTCTTGCTGAGGTTGTAGTACCTCATCTTTGTGCCTATTGTCCACTCGCAGCAGGTATGCTGTATTTGTCTCGCTCCTTGCCCTTCCTGTATTGGGCTTTGGTGTTGCAATATCCTGAAGGTTAGAATCCTCCCATGTTGCCTTGATATGATACTACACCCAGCCATGACACTAAAGGCACCTTCAGAAGTGGAACTTGACAATCCAGCTATGCACCTCATTTTTTACAACACACTCAAGCTGTGACAGAAATTACTGGATAATATGAAGCCGTTTCTAAATGATGGGGAAATACAAACCAAATCCACATAGAATTGATTATTAACCACCAATATGGCTTCAGATATTTTTTTGTGAAATTTCCAATTGAAACTCCAGGATTAAGTATAACCAGTAGTCCTAGCCAGAGTAAACCAAGTTAAATGCCCTGGGAAAGCATCAATGCATCTTCAGCGTAGAATTCTGGGCATTGAGAAGGACACAATTTTCAGTTTCAAGAATGGGGGAGGAGCTGCAAAATTGGCTGGCATGAAATTGACATTTGGAGGCGCCAACAACAAAGTTCCAGATGCTGGGCCCCATCTTCCTGAAATGATTTGGTTCAGAATCAGATTGTACGGGATATACTGTAACAGCCCAATCACAGGATGCATGTTTAAAATTTAGAACTTGGGATAATTGATTTTTATTGAGTAAATTTAGAAGGACTCAACTCTTAGAGTTGAAACAGGGAAAACTATTCAATATATATCAGAAAAATCAACTAAGCAATACCACCTGAGTCTTGATCTCCTATTCCTTCTACGTCGCTAAGTAAGTATCTGGTCCAAGTTGCAAAGAACCCTTGCATGACTAGTCTCTGACAACCATACTGATTAACAAGCTCATATTGGGTGACCCTCATATTACGTCAATTTATCAATGTCAGTTTGAAAGGGGGAGCTGGTTTCAGCTGGCGGACTGGAGCAGCCATGACCCATTTTTGATCAACTGTTTGGTTTAAATCTGTTAACTCAGTCAAGTTTGATACAGGTTTTCTGGCCTTCCGAGCCTTCTTACTTGGACAGACAATACCTGGCATTATGGAATCTACCACAACAAAAGCTGCATGTAGAGAGACACTTTAACCTGGACCAAGTGACCAACCTGCACAGTCTTTACTGAAAAGCAGAGAAAGCATAAAAGACATCCAACACCCTTTATAAGGCCCAGACCAGGAAAAGAGAAAGACCCAAGGACTCTCACCTACCAGGACTCTCCAGCTGCCCTCTGCCTAGCAACAATAACAGTAAAGGCAATAAACCTTTGGGCTTAAATTGCTACAGTAACATAAATAATGGTAAATCAAACTGTACACACTTTAGAGTCATCCACACTCAGGACAACCAGGACAAGGAAAAAGCCCAGTGAGAGCATTAAGCAAGAAAAGCTCTTCCTGCACAACTCCTGGCTTGCCTAACAATGAGAACCTACCCAAGTATGTGGATCAGTGTCCAATTATCCAGGTGCCCTCAGAAGACCCAGTACTTTACACCATTGTCAGACATCTCAATAAACTGATGTGCTATCATTTCCGCTTTGAAGTTAAACAGGCTCAGTGCTTCTGGACTCAGGCGCAGATTGTACCCTTGTTAACAGCAACTTTGTGAACAATTTCAAGTTGGCCAATAATCCTTTGCCAATTAAGAAAGTGGTTCTAGCTGATTAACATCACATTGCTGTGACATAAGAGACTGCCCCCTTGTTGTAAAATATGTCTATAGGTTGCAATGATTCTACAATAGTTAATCAGTTATCCCAACTCTTAATACTATAACTGTAGTTGGTATAGTAGCAGCCTTTGTTAGGTCAGAAGAATATAATGGTATAAAGACAAAACTGGTATTTTATTTGATATTGATACACTTATATAGTATAGAGCAGTGGAATTGCCACCAGAGGGAAGGAGGCACTGGCCAAAGGACTTGCCAAAAAGAGGAGAGAGAAGAGGCACACTAAAAATGCCCGCACAACAAAACAACTGGTTTCATGTGCCTGGCCTAATTGATATAAGTGGCACTAATTGCATTGTTCTATTATTAACCTTGGAAGTAAATCCTGCACTTGATGCGCAATTGATTAACGCTTTGAACACCTTTTTTAGGCGTTTAAAAAGTAGATTACACTTGTAAAACCATGTCACAATAAGACAATTGTGCAATTGCACAAGAATTCCATTGTTTTAAACCCTAAGAAGATGTTCCTTTGTCTAATTCATTTATGATCTGCAACAGTCATCATCCCCTGGCCAATTGGTTAGAATCAGAATTCCAACAACAAGCCCATGCATCCAGAGCTGTGCAGTGCGACAGGCAATGAATAACATGTGGAGTCCAAGTAGGTTACAGACCTCAGTCATTTGGAGGTACAAGTCACATTGCAAAAGGTAAAGCATGATAGGACATACATCCTTGATCTGGGAGTCAACCTGCTTCTTTAGATTCTTGATCAGCTTTGCACTGCCTCTCTTCAAGAGGGCTCAGAATTCATGTCTTACTACTGGCTCATTGAATTTCAAGCAGGTGGAAAGTTCTCCAAATGCCATGCCACTCTGCTTGAGGCTCACAATCTCTTCAATGATCTCATTGGTGATGACTTGCTGTTTTTGGAAAACTTGAGGAATAAGGGGTCCTGGATTATGAAGGGCTTGCTCTGATTGGCCCAAACTCTCAGACAATGGTTGGATCAGATTGAAGGGGGCCACAGTTCCCCAGTCTCCAAAATGCAGCAAAGGCTCAGGTTGGGCCTGGTCTTGGGGAGCACCATATTACCTATTGGAAAAGTCACATGTGGATGGGCCTGGTGACACATACAACTCAGCCCCCACGTGAATTGCATTAAATTGGGTGAACACAGGAAATTTGGTGGTTGTGCTTCTTAGCTCAGAAGCCTGAGCTTGGATTAGCTCCTGGTACTGCTCCTCAATGACATCAAAGTTATCTTCACTTTAAAAACTCATACTAAAAAATCAATAAAAATTCTATTAAAAACAAAAAAGCAAATAATTTCTAGAGAATTGATTTTATTTATGTGTGTGTTCCTTTTTTGAGATATTCTCGCAGATGTAAATGGCCAAATTTAGAAGTGTGTACATTGAAAAAAATGCTGTAGCTCCCCAAATATATTTTGATGGATTCACTCCTGAAATCCACTATTCCCATTTTGAGTCCCAAAAATAATCAATAGTGTCAAGAATCTGGATGTACAAGTATTCTGGCTACTGCCAACTCACTTAACATCCAGTCATTGCCTGATTTGGTGCCCTCCCAATATACAGTTTGACATACCAGAAATGGCAACCAAGCAATATCACATGACTGTCCAAGTATCCAGTGACTTGAACCTATCCTGCACATGACCAACCCCTAGGTTCAATCCAACTAAATCTCTGCCACAGCCAAAGCTATATAAGTCTAAAGTATTATCTAATAAAATATACTTCTCTTCTTTCTTAATTCCATATTTGAAGCTTCCCCAAAAGGCACTCATTATCACTGGTAGCAGCTACGGTTTTTTGACCACTCCCCTGAAAGAGAAAATGACTGACCAAAACCCGCCCACCTTTGCTCACATACTCAACCAGGCCACATCCCAGGAGACCTGGAAGGCGTACTTCCAGGCCCACAGCATCAACAAAGATATATCTAGTGAATGCACTGTATTTGAAGGTCTGATCATGCCCAAAGCATATACCAAGAAAATTCAATACAGTTGCTCTCTCCAACCACAAATAAACACACAATCATCTATCAAAGATGAAGTTCCAACACCAAGTACATTGGTATTGACAAGTTCTTTGGTAAAAACAAAGAAAATGTCATCAACTGGCTAGACCACTCAGCTTCTAAACTCTGCGCCAGCTGCAACCCCCCACAAAAAAGGGTCCAGGAAGCCAGCAAGCGCCTGTACAAGGCCGCAGCTAACTGGTTTTCCACCTGGGTTGGCTCACAAACTGACAACCAGCTTGACAACTGGGAAGAGTTCAAAGCAGACATGACAAGCAATTTCCGCATCACTGAATCCCTTCAAGACATTTCAATACAGCTCAGTGATCTTCCTCAGAAGACCACTATCACAGCCTATGCCAATAAATTTGAGGAAATACACTCCAAAATCCAAAATCCAGTGTAAGCTGACAACGTACACACCAGAGCCTCATTCATAAACAGAATGAAACCATCTGTTGCTGCCATCATCTGCCCAGAGGCTAATACTTCCATGCCTGCACTCATTGCAGAAGCCAAGCGCGCAGAAAACGTGCAAACATGGAACATGCTGCACACAACAGCAATCACTCTGCAAACAGCAATGATAGAGAAAACTACAATGGCAATAAGCGCCAA
>QTSX02006015.1:0-15746 GCA_014839935.2 Entomophthora muscae | reverse complement strand
CTATAACACATACACCTCAAAGCTAAAATAGCAGAAATAAAAAGGCTCAAAACACAAAAGGTAACCTCTACAGAGAAACCACTCCCCATCAACTCCCCTGTCTGGGTCCTGGCTGAAAACAGAAAGAAGCTAGACTCAGTACACAGGGGACCAGGAAGAATCATCAAGTACAGACCAGACAGAAACACCTATCTAGTGAAATTCCAAGGTGCCAAAAACCCTTTTGTCAAGAAATACCATAGAACCTGTCTCTGCCTTATCAAAGGAGAACACTTGACCCAACTGGTAACAACTAGAAAACAACTCCAAGGAACATCAGGCAGCAGCCGTCAAGACAAAGCCCCCTCCTTATGTACTAGAGTAACCCCTTAAGGGGGGTGTTGAGGATCTAGATGTACAAGTATTCTGGCTAATGCCAACTCACTTAACATCCAGTCATTACCCAATTTGGTGCCCTCCCAATATACAGTTTGACATACCAGAAATGGAAACCAAGCAATATTACATGACTGTCCAAGTATCCAGTTACTTGAACCCATCCCACATATGACCAACCCCTAGGTTCAATCCAAATAAATCTCTGCCACAGCTAAAGCTATATAAGTCTAAATTATTATCCAATAAAATATACTTTTCTTCTTTCTCAATTCCATATTTGAAGCTTTCTTGAAACCCGCTCCTCATCAATAGTTTTAAAAAAAGAGTTTTTTATACTTGAAAATATCACTTTTATGACTAGCCCCTTTATTCTCTGTTTGAATCATTTTTGTTACACAATAATTATCACATTTGATGTTGATTGCTTCAGGATGTGACTGGTTTGTGTTTGTTTTGAATATGGTTCCTTTTTTTGTTCTCTCATTTCTAGGATTCAGGATTTGATTTTAATTTTTTTGCTTGATTGACTATTCTTGTTTTCTGGACCTAGATAAATGGAACTTTCATTGAGTAAATTGATCTTCAACTAGTTCCAATTGAAATTTGTTGTGGATGAACCTATGTGTCAAAACTGAATAATATTTGTTTATCTCAACAGGTTTGAAAACTACTGTACTATATTCTTTGATCTGTTTAAGATTTTTTGCTTTGTTTCAAAAAGACAATTCAATAAGATACTTATAAAAACCTAATATAAACCCTTGTATCATGTTAACAGTAACATTACTGTTAATACCTGGGTTCTGGACACAATGCCAGCTTTGGAAAGTGTCTTTAAAAGTATTTAACTTTAAAAATCATTAAATAACTCCATTTCTGATTGTTCTTTTGTGCATAAAAGAATTTTGCCAAAAATTTTGAGTAAGGGATAACATCCTTAACATGTTAGTATGAGGATATTTTTGAATACAGTATATCCTGTGAGGATGTCCTGACCTTTTTCATATCTTCTACAGCCAATGGGGAGTGCTATCTGATAGGTTCTTTTCTTTGGGAGGAAGTTTTCCTTTAGATTGCATAGGTGTGGATATCATATCTTCTGCTACCACTATTTGAGTTTATACTTCTTGGAAGTATATAAAAAAATAAAGAGTAAAATTTAAGCAGATAATGATACTTTATTGATATGAGTTTAGAGTATTATATAGAATCATGAGAAGCCACATACTGTCCATGTATGTCATGGGGCTTATCCAAGTAATATTCCATTTAGGATTCAAAAGCTTTGATCACCATATGATGAACAGTTGATAATGGTGCCATCAACCTAATGATCAGTCAGGGAATTACTTCCCCAAGAGGGATTATTTGTAGATGTTGCAACAAATTATTATATTTAATTTTATATCTGTCTTTGGACAGTGCAACCATCTAGTCTAAAATAACCATATATAAATCAATAAAGTATATCTCTCAATAACAGAAATATTGACACAATGTATAGATGCAATAAAAGAAATATTGATCTCTTATAAATGATTCTATAAATAAATTTTAGTTTAAAAGCCAAATATTTACTTCAGCTTTAAAAAGAGCTATATAAAAAAGTAAAGTTACTGATAGGAAAGCAGGGAGTTGTTTTTTGAGTATTAAGTAATACCATTGCCTTTATACTTTTAAAAGTCGAAGCACGCCAGAAAATTTCATAAAAAAGTATTTCAGCGATTATAAACCTTTTTAAAGATTTAGTTTTGCTATGAAAAGGTAAGCTTAAACTAATATGACATCTTACATAAACCTTACCGTAGTTTTTTATTGCTTAAATATATTGGAATTTATATAAATGCAACAAAAATTTATTCAGCACGGGCTAAATAATACTTGTGGTATTGGAGATAACATAATAAAATGTGTAGCTTTAAAAATATATTAAACTTTATTAATAAATCAAGTAAAGACCTTTTGATTCCAGATAGTATATGAAACACAAAGAATTTTATTTGAAATAAATACGTAATCAAACTCTGGATTTTCAAGATAAAGCAGTATGTAAACGTGGCTTTAAAAGATTATTTAAGGGATATATGATCTAATAAGTCTTCAATCCTAGCAGGATATTCAAAAACCTGTTGAGAGATTATATATCCTGGATAAGATTCAATAAAAATAGGCACACTTCACAGGAGTAATAATAAATTCTGGATAAATTGGGGAATTTTTCGATTTGATTTGTACAGCAGATAGATAAGTTTTATTACCGCTTTTATTTTAAGACTATCATGGGATTAAACTTTGGTTTATAACATATTCAAAGTAATAAATAAGATAAAATTAAAATAAATAGGCCGTTAAATTTGGTATTTTATTTATAGGATAATCTGCTTGCTTTAGTAGCTGATTGCTATAAGCGCGTCAATTTAGCAAGCAGCCAAGCCTTAAAAGTAGTGTTATGGCAAAAGGGCGGACTGCAGTTGATGGGCTACTTTTAGGGAAATTGTGCTCTTTAGGCATTTTTAGGCGCATGAATCGCTAGAGGGCCAGGATGTATACCAGTAAGTATTTTAGTCTGCCATGAGCAAAAGTCACTCTTGGTAAAACAGCCGCCGCTGGAGTAAGAATTTATCGATCTCTTTAAGGCAAGCGAATATAGCCAAACAGGTTGCTTCCGCAGCATTGGCGGCACCTCTAGCAGCAAACAAACTGCTGTGTGGAACACCCACAAGCACAGTAAACAAGGACACACAAGAAGCAGAACCACACGAGAATGAATCACACCACGAGAATGAACCACACCAGAATGAACACAACACCAGAAACACAAGGACCACCGAAACACAAGCACCAAAGGACCTAGAATCACAAGGATTCCAGGGCACTTAAGATGCCGAAAATAATTCAAATATTTAGTACTTGATACAAATCTGCAAGTACCAAATCAAAAGGACAGCGGAGGAGGACCAGGCGGAACGAGAGCAGCACAAGAAAAGCTGTCAAGGTAATAGAAGATGAAGGTTAAAGTAAACCTAATATATAGCATTTCGGATTCAAGCTGAGAATGATTTATCTTAGCTTTTGATGTGATCTAAAGCTATCTGTGTTGCGGTTGCGTCATTTCACTGTACAGGGTTACATTTCTCTCTCAACATCCAATGTCAAATAATTGTCATGTTGCTTAGCAACTGCTGACATATGACGGAATGCGAAACGTTTAAAATAAGCAACCCTTAAACCAAAAAATTCTAGACTGTCGATGCAAATTGATTCCTGCCAATCAGAGCTAAATAATTCCCTATAGTTAATCATTGAATTAAATAAAATGACATAGCTTTGTTCTGAACACCCTTTTTTATGATTTTATTGTTTAGATATAATTTGACTTTTATTGGGATTTTTGTTGTTAATTTAAGTGGGTTGATACAAAACTTTAGATAATTATCGAAGTAAATTGACCACAAAAGAGTAAACTTTTGATATTTTATCTCAGCTCTACTTTAATAAACCAAACTACATAAACTTATTTAAGCGAACAAACTTGGTATTGATTTATTCAAAAAATTACACATGTCTTACTCTATCCATTCCACTTTTAGGGTATTCCCTTGTTGATGATGCTAGAAATCAACTTGTGTTAAACCTAGTGATCGATATTAAAAAGCTACATCAGCACAATTTAACTTAAGAAAATTGTATTTCCACAAAAAAATAAATTTAACATCGTAGCCATTTTATAATCAAAATGGCACAACTTTGATTTTAAATACTTATCCAATTTCTGAAGCGACACGCTAGAATCACTTTCTTAACCTTCCGACTCAACATAAAATTAAAATAGTTTAATATTATATTAGTTTACTATCACTTCAATAATTAAATGTTGTTGATTGTTTAATGAAACCAAGCTTAAGCTTCATAACTTTCCATCATGTTTTTTTCAGTTCCTACCATCCAGAACAGATTTTATATTGTCTACCAAATCACACCAAACCCGTTATGATTAGAAAACTGCTACTCCATGTCCTTAAAGGTTAAATGTTTGGCTGAGTTATAAAAATAGTGGATTTTCAGTTATTCCATGCATGGTTTTGATCGGAATTAACAAGATTGATTAGTAATAGATAAATTGTATCCAGAAATAAATCTCTGTGGAAATCTAAATACAGTAGTTTTAAAGGCTATGGCGACAACCGAAAATACCTCAGATTTAAATGAAATAATTTCAGATTTAAGCAAAATCCAACTATCAGGTTAAAATATACACTCTGTTAACAGGGATTTTTGGCATTAATGGGCAAAATGGGTCAGCACAGCAAAGAAGTGCTCACGCGCAAAGCAAGACTATTCAAAATACAATCCAAAATACATGGATTCACAACCAAAATGGTGTGAGTTGACTTTTGGTGTATGTATGTTTACTATGTGAATCAGTGACAAAATACACCCAAGCGCGGTGAGTCAAAACTCAACCCAAAACCAAAATGCAATAGCAACTCACTATGTAAACAAAATCACTCAAATGTTGTATGCAATGGATTGTAATCAAGAATGATACCAAGGTATCTAAAATAAGATACAAGATCTGAAATATAAATTTTAAAAATATTGTGTTGGATACTTAATTTGGCGTAAAATCTGGGAAAATGGGGGGAAATTATTTTGGGTATTCTAAAAGGGTGTTGTAAAACCAAAAACAGCTAATTAAGAAATAAAAAATCTATAATTGGGATATGGGGAGAGAAATATTAATTAAATACCCATATTCATAAAAAAAGCAAAAATTAAAATTAGGGAGTAACTTAATTGAAATTTATTTAGTATTTTATTAAATTCTCAAAATGGAAGAAACACAACACCAGAGTACCAATGCACCCGTTGTGCACTGCAGTTGCAGTTACCCCTGCGGGTCAAAGAATAGAGTTAGTGCAACCCAAGTGCCTACTCAAGGAGGAAACAGGAGAGGAGAGTTCAATAGTTATGCTGCACTGACACAGCCAGTTCAAGGAGCACAAGCTGCTAGGGTGCGGAGCATCAACCCTCAGGTCTCCAAGCTGACCCAGAAGCCCACCAAGGTGACCACAACAAAAACAGTCAGAAACAAAGAGATCAAACTTACCTCATATGTGTTTGACGTTGTGTACCACCAAGAGTTGGTCCCGTCAGTCATGCTGGAAAAAGGTTAAGCCTGTACTTGATACTAGCTACAAGCCCTATGTTAGTGATGGTAATCAGGAAGAGGACAAGGAGCCTGAGTTCTTCAGAACTGATGAGGGACAGTTGGTGTTAAAAAAGGTTGCAGCCTTCTACAACAAGATACCCATGCCTTGCAAGCCTATCACCAATCAGGATCCCAGTTCATCTGAGCCCACTAAGCCTGCCTAGAAGTGCATTCCTGATATAAAGCAGATCATCCTTCTCCGGCTCATGTGGGAATCTGGTGACTACAAGGCAACTGCGGCTCATGTTGGGGTGGATCCCAAGTACGCCTCAAAGACCTTCAATAAATTCATCAATACTGACCATGTCCTTGCTGCAGAGAAATCACTGTGTGTGTCCACCATGCTCACCAAGGAGCACAAATGGGCAATCTGCCAGTGGATAACCTGTGATTGCCATCTTGAACTGGCAAATATAAAGACCATGGTTAAATATACTTTTTGGGTTGAGGCCCCAATTTTCTTTTACTATCATCTGGTGAAGGGAATGTGCTTTTCCTGGAAAAAGCTTGGGGTATCTCCCTATAATAGAAACAGATCAACCAATGTCAAAACCCAGAAAAAATACGCTGAGGCGTACACTGCCCTCAAAGCCAAGTGAATAGTCAAATTTTACTATATTGATGAATCAGCATTTGCCTTGTCTATGTGCAATGCATATGGCTATGTCCCCAAAGGCTCAAATGACGGGATAGCTTGGCATGCTGCAGTCTGCGCCACAGCTTATTTGATGGTGGCTCTCCTTGGTTCAAAAGGAATTGAGCTTTATCAAATGATATTAGGATCCCACAACAGCCAGACCTTCCTATCATTCCTCTGATTGGTCCAGGAGCACCTGAGGCGCACGAGCCCGGGCTTCACCAACATAATTGTGCTGGACAATGTTGGTCTCCATAAGGTGGCAGATATTCTCAAAAAATTTCCATCAATTGATACTAGCATTGCAGTGGGCCCCAGCAATTGGCCACATCAAATTTGTACCTTGTATTTTTCTCTGCCTATTTGCCCTTATTGAATTCCATCAAGGAAGTTTTTGGGTGGCTCAAGCAAGTCGTCAAGCAAGGGACCCCAACTGGGACTGAGGACCCCTTTGATTTGCTACAGGCCAGGATCCACACCCTCCCAGCTGAGACCATGGCAAAATCCTATGGCCACGCTGGTTTGTTCATCCCGCGTGCCTTGCCAAACAGCCAATCAATTAAAGGCTTAGTGTGTCCAACTTTTTGATATATTCTCTAATTCATTATTTAAGATTTATTAATTATTATTTTATATTTAGAAGCTTCTAAGCCCACAATCACATTCAGCGGGACCATCAATGAAGGTTTGTAATGTATTTATTTTATATTAATTTTTTATTATGGCATCTGAGGTTATCCCAAACACTCAATACTGGATTACGCAAATATATTTATATCACTTTTGTCAAATAAATATAAAAATCAAATTAAAGAGAAATCAAATGATAATGTACAACTTAGAGGTAAATTTTATTAACGTATATTATTTTCTTTTATGAAAACCTTATCTGGGATTTATTTTGCAAAACTTGTTTGCTAAAAAGAAATTATAAAAATTCTTATAGATAAAAATAATCTAAAATGTAAATATATTTATTGGAAAAGAGATTTTAAGGGCGCCTGTAATGGGTTCTTTGGTATGTACCCACCCAGCAATGGAGGTGGCACACAACCTCTACTGTCACACCATAGACAGTGGATACACCCTGATTGAAATATTCATGTAGGCTGTTAAAAGGCAGTACAATCAGGTGGGAGTGAAGCAGCAGCTTCTCTGGCAGGGCTGCAGACCCGTAAATCCCGGCCAGGACCAGGGCGTCCTGGATCACATGGTCAACTGAGTTGTACCTGGGGGGACCTTCTTCCCATCCAGGGAGAGCCTGGCCTTGTCAATCCCAAGAAGGACCCTGTCCAGGTCCTTGATGTTTTCACCCATCCAAAAGTAAAAGAGGAACCCCAATTAAACCACGAGGTGAAGCCTTTGCCCAGCAAAGGCTTCAGTAAACTCATACAGCTTGTTGAACACGGTACTAATTTTCTTCTCATGTTTTGTTTTTGCAAATATGAGATCCATTTCCAGAGGAACTCCTGTCTTGTTGGCATTCTATTCAAGCCCAAAGTTGGCAAGGAGGATTTTGGTCTTCTTTACAGCTGTTGTGTCTGCAACAGCCAATTTCAACACCTTGCACCCAAATTTTTCCAATAGGTAAGAGATTGCATGCTCCAAGGGAAAGCATAAGCAAGCAGCCACATGGGCCTGGCTCATCTCCAGTATGTTCTTGAATGGGAGCGTCTCCAGGACGTCCCAAACAAGCTCAATGGAGTTTACACAGTAAACTCCACTGAGAGATACCGGGTCCAGGAGGGCATCCTTGTAGGCAGTAAATGCCCACTCAGATGCCCCCTTGCCATGTGTCAGCCCAGCTAACACCTTCCAGGACATCAGAATAGTACCATGAACGTGGTCCTCTAGCTTGTGCAAAAACAGGGGGGAAAGAAACAGCTGCCTTGTCACATGATTGGCATAGTTTGAGTAGAATGTGGCAGGGACAAAGGGGACCAGGACCCAGCAGATTTCACTGTTTATGTTTTCTAAAAAATGTAAGTATTTTGATATCTTTATTAATTTTGATTATTAGGTTACCTTTGCGTGTTTCCTCTTTGCCCGCAGCCTTGGCTGGGTTGGCCATTCTTGGCGCAAGCAGTTGAGCAGGCAGTTCTGTATCCTCAGTTCTTGCTCACTTGGCTGGCTTGATATGTGCATAAATCTCAGGGTTGTCAACCCAGACAGATGGCACAGAGAGAGCAAATGATTTGAATTGAAGGCCTTCCACAACAGTCTTCTGGACATTTAAAAGGTGTTCAATTGCTGTTTCAGGGGGTTCTGGCATCTTGGCCATAAGTGCCTTGGCAGACACCTTGTCAATTTTGTCCCCAGTAAGGACGGCGGCCTTGACTTTTGCCTTGATCTTGCAGCAAATGTCTTTTATTTTTTCAATTGCTGAGTCAAGGTCCTTTAGCAGCTTCTCCAATTCTCTCATATGATTTTTTACTAACTTTTCCATGTGTTTTTATATCTTTCATCCCAATAAAATCTGTATTATTCTGATACCATTACCTCTATGTTTATTCCTGTTTGTTTTCCCATTTACTACATTATCCCATTTTTTTACTCATTGTGTATATGTTTTACGCTCAACTCAACATGTGCTGGTTGCTTTGTGTTGGCATTGTTTTCTTAATTGCCATATTATTTTTGCCACTTTACACAGCCCCTTGTGAAAATATTAACAAGAATTTGGTGATCAGCTAAATTTGAATTAGAAAATTAGAGATTAACTATTTTTAGATAAAGTTGTTACTGATCCAAATTCAAAACCTTAATGATAAACTTTAAGCCAATCAGGAGCCAAGTGATAAAGTGATTATTGTGACATAAAGGGTCACCCAATAACTCTTTGATGAATGTGCACTAATTAATATGATTGGCTGGATGTTTTACAATTGTACGCCATTGCTGCTGTGGCAAGTTGTTGATGGACTAGTGCTAACCCAGTAGCTGATTGGGCAATAGTCTATCAACAACTTGCCACAGCAGCAATAGCGCACAATGGCAAAACAACCAGCCAATCATATTAATTATTGAACATTCATCAAAGAGTTATTAGGTGACCCTTTATGTCACAACAATCACTTTATCACCTGGCTCCTGATTGGCTTAAATTTTATCATTAAGGTTTTGAATTTGGATCAGTAACAACTTTATCTAAAAACAGTTAGCCTATAATTTTCTAATTCAAATTTAGCTGATCACCAAATTCTTGTTAATATTTTCACAAGGGGCTGTATTTGGATACTAAAAATAGCTGTGTTCTGGATCTAGATACATGACAAAGTAAATATATGATTTTATAGAAATAGGCTGAATATAAAAATAAAACCAACTATAAACAAAGAGAACAAGAACAATTGAAATTCAAAATAAGATAATATAAACAGAAAATTTTTGGCAACAGGGAGTTTATTGGGGCAAGAAAGAGTGATGCCTAGTAGGTAGAATAGCACGGGAAGGAAGACGTAGAGGCAGTGCTGGCCTGGGGAGTCTGGGATTGGGTTGGTGAGGCTAGAAGGTGGGGGGTGGTGGTGGCGGGGGTGGAGGCAGGAGGATTTTGCGTGATGGCCGCCATATACCGCTTGTCATATTTCTTGTCTGACATTGGCTGGATGGGTTGATAAATGGCTGTGGCACGGGGTGGGAGGCGCTTATCCTTGCGTGATTGGTTGCCCATGTTAACATGAAAAACCATTTGGGCAAACAAGTCTGCCACCATCTGGCAACCAAAAAGAGACCCATGGTTGAGGATCCAGAGATAAAGATCATTAAAAGCCTGTGTGCAGCGCTCCCAGAGTGTATCTCCAATATTAAAAAACATGACATCAGCCAAATGGATGTCAGTGTGACTGTCTGGGTACACAGAGGCCTGGTGCCCGCGTTGCTGGATGGCCTCAAGGACAGTGGAGCTACCCTCCATCTGGTGACTCAAGAAAATCTGGTGCTTGGAATTAGAGCCATAACAGGAGTCAATTAATCCACTGAGAATCTGGCCGTACTTGTAGCCATTGGTGAAATCTGGGTTTGTCTTATAGTAGACAAAACCCTTGGCTGAAACAGCCAGAAATGCACCAATGAACGTCCCCTTCTTGACCTTCTTCCTTCTATTCTTGGTGGCAGCTTTTCCTTGCTCACCAAAATTATCAAAAGCTATTGACAGCTTGTAGTAGGAGATAAATATGATGTCATCTGATAGGCTTGTCAAGCATCAGACCAGGGTGAATTTGATGGCATAATCATATGGTAAATTCTCAGCACTATCTCATTGGTTGCCAGAAATGTTGGTAAGAACCCGTATTGAAGCCACCTTTACATACATCCAGAGCTGCATCATGCACTCAGATACCCAAATGCCATGGTGCGCAAGTTGCTTCTGGACCTGGGTCAAGGGAAGCTTGGGGTCCCACTGAAGGAAGTCAAGCATTATTGGGTATGCCTTGGTGATTTGGGACTCAGGGGCCTTCTTTGGCTTCTTGGCTGTCCTGATTTGATTCATTTTATTCATCAGGTTGTTGAAATCCCACAAGACAGTAGCCCAGGTTAATTGTAATTGGCTGGCTATCTGTTCCCAGGACAGACCCTGCAGGTTCAGTGCCACAATTTCTTGGAGAATTTGGGCAGTAATTATTCTGTTTTTAGGGCGCTGGACTGGGGGTGCTGAAGCCTGATTGGCTGTAGGGGGCAGGTTTGCTTGTGGTGGAGATTTGTTCCAAATCAAGGTTGCCATCCTGATTGGTTGGTTGACAGGCAGCTTGTGTGGGGGTGGGTACAGGAGCAGGGGCAGAGCTAGACGTAAAGTGACTATTGAACAAGTCAAAGCCATAGGGGTCAGTGGTCAAGTACAGGTCAGCTTCCTTGTTAACCGCCTCAAAGGCTTGGGTGTAAACAGGTGCCTCCACATCCTGAGCCTCACTTCCATTGAAGCTGGCTTGGCTGCTGGCGCTGTTGAAAATATTGCTTTTGAAAACCATATTGAACTAAAACCTATGATAAAATCACTAAAAGTAGAAGTTTAAAATTTTATTATCTATTTTTATTGTAATCACCATTCCATATTTGGAAGGTTCTCAAAACCATTATATACAAATAAGGATCCATGAAAATGAATAAAATGCTTCTGTTCCTAAATCAGATAGCTGTTGATTGGCTGTTAAACTGTTATTTTTCTATTTTAGGCTGCTAATAATACACATCTTGGTGACTTCATTTTTTTCTGTATTTATGGAATCTCCCTTCTAGATTGCTCAAATTTTGTTTCCTTTTAGTCCTTCTGTTGGTGCCTCATATGAATCCTGATTGGATTATAATATACTCCAGAACAGCATCCATTCATCTCACTTGTTGTGTCAGTTCATTTTGTTTGTGGTTTAAACAACACTGCTTGATATTTGCTATAATTTTATTTAATGGGCTAGTGAAATTTTGTTTTTTATTTGACAGTTCATTTATTAACCAAAATTTTTTAAATTATTTGAATTCTGAATCTTGCGTGACTTGGGTTTTGTTCAAATCTGAAATCATTTTGTTTAAATCTGAGGTATTTTTGGTTGTTGCCATAGCTTTTAAAACTACTGTAAGAGAATGCTATAGTTTATATGTGCATAAATATTTAAACTTGTGCTATAGTAAAATAGCAATAATTATTTAACTTTGATTAGTTTTCTTAATTAACCTGCGTAAATAGTAATATTTAAAAATACTTCAAAAAAATAGTTTTTTGTAGATAATCTGTGATCATTCACTTTGATTACTTTAGGAAGGAACCAATATTTGAAATTTTATAATAATAACCCAACCACCTGTAAATAATTAAATTATAAAATCTCTACTCTTAAAACCTTACAATTCCCAAAACATAAATTAAATTAAAGCAGGCCTTTCATCACAGAAGTACATGCTTAATGAGACCTAGATTGGTATTATTGAACTTCAATCAATATCTGTTCTCCCAGTTTAGTACCAATACCCTAGTAAAAAGTATACCAGAGACCTTTATCAAATAAAAATCTATCTAGTTGTTGTAACTGTGATATATTAGCAAGTTACAAGTGTTGAGTATATACTTCTTAGAAGTATATGAAACAAGATAATGGGTAAAATTAAAAATAGTAATGATACTTTATTGATACACGTTTAAAGGTTTATATAGTGTCATGAGAAGCCACATACTATCCATGTATGCCATGGCTGTCATGGGGCTTGTCCAAGTAATATTTCACTTAGGATTCAAAAGATTTGATCCCTGTATTAGATGGGCAGATGATAAGAGTGCCACTAATTTAATGATTAGTTGGGGAATCATTTGGCAAGTCACTCAGGAAATTGCTTTCCTAAGAGGGAATAACCAAAGATGTTGCTACAGTGTCTTGAGATATTCATTCAGATTCCTACTACATGTTTGCCCCAGATATCTGTTTTATTGAAGGATTGTGTCAATCTTTTTGTGTTGACGGTACATATGGTACATTATTGCTGCTTGGTAATATGCAGTGTAGGGTACCATATACATTTTGAACAGATTTTTATTATTAGGGCTTTATATTGGATATCTATTAGTGTACCAGGTGGGAACCCTTCTAGGAGATTCCCCATGACTAACATGAGCTAACCAGGGTTTTTGTTAGTGCAAAGTAGATGTTTACAATATAGCTTTGATAGGTATCTGCATTAAGCATTTCCTTGCCTGGTTTGTACTCAATTATCATTAGATACCTTTGTATGAGGCTCATTTATTCAGATTATAATCTAATATGTGTTGTTGTGTTTTAAAGAATACCAATAACTTGTGGTTGGTTAGCACTTTAAATATCTGTGCACCTTCCAGATAGCAATGTCACTGTTGCAGATCCTGAATGGATTAGACATAAAGTTGTCCATCTAGGGATTAAGCAATGGAACAATTGCGCAATTGCGCTATTGCATCCTGATTCTACTAGTGATAAAGACGTTTAAAACGCGCCTAAAACGGGTGTTCAATTTGCCTTTTAAATGCGCACAAGGCACGGGCTTCACTTCCAGGATTATAAATAGAACAACTAAGTTATTTATATCTACCTCCTTAAGGAAAGCCGCAAGGAAGCAGTTGTTCTCTTGCGCGGGACTTTTAGCTGTGCCACTCCACTCTCCTCCATTTGGGAAGTCCTTCTTTCTGTGCCTCCCTGCCTCTGGTGGCAATTCCCCCGCCTCACACTATATAAGTGCGATACTATCTAAATAAATACCAGTTTTGTCTATACACCTTATTATTCTTCTGTCCTTCATAGGCTGTCACTATACCATCAACAGGTATAGTATTAAGAATTAGGTCACTGACTAACTATTTGTAGAAACTAGCAACCCTTTGCTGCAACTTTTACAACATTGGCGCTCATGTCTTACAACACCAACAGCCCCCACCCCCGCGGTCCTTTCAATGAGGAGGGAGGTATGCCCCTGGTCCAGTCTCCTGCCACTGCTTCCCCTTACCACCAGGCACCGGCCTTTACTGCTGCTAATGCCCATGCTGGGGAAAGAGCAGGCGCTCCCTATGGCCTGCCCAACCTGAGTCAATTCATGCCAGAACACCAACGCCCCCAGGCTATTGTTTTTGGTCAACCACTGCTCCTACAAGCCCCTGCCCCCTTGGAGATGGACGCCAACTCTTCACCTTCCAAGGATGCCATCTGTAATGCCATACACACCATGGATGCTGGTGCTGCTGGCAATGGTTCTTGCTCTGAACACCTGGCCATTCAGCAGCCTTCTGCTGAAAACGCCTTGGGTTGCTTCCAGAATCTCTCCCAGGTCAACCCTGACCAGCTCCGCTGTGACCTCTGTACTGTCAAACATATCAAGGACTACCTACAACAATTCACCCATCCTGCTGTATGCCACAACCAAATGCACCTGGGCCGCATCCAAAGCCTAGTGCATGACCAGGGAATACTGGTATCTAACCAACAGACGTTCCTCCAGGTCCTTTACTCTGAGCTGGGTAATACTTTCACCACTGTCAATCAGTACCTTGCCAAAGTCACCAACACCCAGAACACCATGCTCCACTGGGTTGATGCCATTAAAGCAGGTATAGCTAAGCTAGTGCCAGTACATGTGGTACAGACCCTCACCCATCAGGGTGTAGACGCCAATTGGATTAGTGTGGTTACTACTCACGTGCTGGAGACTGGCCCCATGGTTTAAAGCCTGACTCATGAGGTGGAAGTCCTAGCCTGCCGCCTTGCCACCATCCCCTTGTTCACCCCCACATCTGCCGCCACCAACAACTCCCCTTCCAGCGCCCTTCTTGGTCAAGACATCCTTGAGCTCTTTGATCACTACAAGAAGATGCAGACGGAATTGGTCCAGCAGAGTGCCAATCTTGCCTTCCTGTTTGATGGCTACCACACTGTGTCAGAACTTCAGGATTGTCTCAAACTTTGCCAATTGCATGACAGAGCCAACAGCCAGACCCAAGTCAGAAAGGACAAGGAAGTAATAGCCTTGCTCCAAGCTGAGCTTGCCACCCACAAAAAGTGCATCACCTCTCTGGAAGATGACTTGGATATCACCCTTCCAGGAGAACAAGGTCTACCAAGATGAGCTGGACAAGCAACAACTTCTCCTGGACGCATTCCAGAGCCAATTGATAGGATGGACAGTAAGATTATGGCCAAGTCAACTTACAGGCTATGTCTGTGACAGAAATCACTGGATAATATAAAGCCATTTCTAATAGATGGGGAATTACCACCCAAATTCACATAGAATTGATGATTAACCACCAACACGGCTTCAAGTATTTTTTTGTGAAATTTCCAATTGTAACTCCAGTATTAAGTAGAACAATCAGTCCTAACCAGAGTAAACCAAGATAAATGACCTGGGAAAGCATCAATGCATCTTCAGCGTAGAATTCTGGGCATTGAGAAGTGACACAATTTTCATTTTCCAGAATGGGGGAGGAGCTACAAAATTGGCTGGCATGAAATTAACATTTTGCGGTGCCAACAACAAAGTTCCAGATGCTGGGCCCCATCTTCCTAAAATGATTCTGTTCAGAATCAGATTGAACAGGATATACCCCAACAACCCAAGCGCAGGATGAATTTTTAAAATTTAAAATTGAACTGGGACAATTGATTTTTATTGAAAAAATTTAGAAGGACTCAACTGTTAGAGTTTGAAACAGGGAAAATTATTCAATATATACCAAACACTATACCAACTGAGTCTTTGATCTCCTCTATTCCTTTGGCACTACAAGCAGCATCTAGTCCAGGTTGCAAAGAACCCCTGCGTGACCAAGCTTATGACAACCATGTTGATTTAATGAGCTTTATATCAGGTGACCTCTTCATATTACATCAATTTATCAAAATCATTTACAAGAGGTAGCTGGTTTCAGCTGGCAGACTGGAGCAGCTGTGACCCATTTTTGATCAACCGTTTGGTTTAAATCCGTTAACTTGGTCAATTTTGATACAGGTTTTACGGCCTTCCGTGCCTTCTTACTTGGATGGACAATACCCGGCATTATGGAACCTACTG
>QTSX02006014.1:0-58690 GCA_014839935.2 Entomophthora muscae | reverse complement strand
TACGACATGGGGTTAAATTAAAAGGTAATAAAGGGCAGTTACTACCCACTAACCCATTAATTTTAGGAGAAACTAATAAACCCAAAAAGGGTAGTATTTCTCCTATTATTCCAGAGGCTGAATTGTTGTCAGAAATGTCTAAAAGAACATTCCTAACAACAAGGGATGGTGATCACTCATTAGAAAGACAGAGTGGCTGAGGGGATCACATTGAGATGAGGTCATACCAGGATCATTCACAGACAGGTATGATAATACGGAACAGGTGGATATTGGACCATACCCATGTGTGGAAGGCAAAGAATTTCCAAACTCAAAAGTCAAACCAGCCAAATTTTTGCAGCTATCAATATTTGAAGGCCATATCAATATAGCATTAATGGCGCAATTTCCAACACTGATCCTCCCAGCTCTTCTGATACAGTGCTAATCATATCCTTGCATATAACAGCATTCAAGTGGTGCTCTGCACCCTAAATCACTTAAGAACTGTGTCAATGTAATGCAAAAAGTGTGACAGTTGCCAACCAGGCATCTGTTGCTCCTTTCATTGAGCATTTTGAAACTCGGTGGATTAGAGTTTTTTGAGGAGCACACCATATCAGAAGAGGCAGTGAAACAATTACCTGGAACCCCTTTAAGAGGGTCAAATATGGCCTTATCAAGACCGCCTCTTCCCATTAAGGGTGGTCCAGCCAATTTGCAACAAGGGTCCAGGTCAAGAAGCCCAAATTTAATATGACTCTTGTTTACCTTAAACCCTGACAGGCCACTCTTCCCACCTCTTCAAGTCTGGCATCAAGAGCAAGGATGATACCCAAAGCAGACACAGGTAGTGAAAAGGTACACTGAGATCTGCAAGGTGGTCCTTGCATACTGTCTCAATGATAGGAAGCTTAAACATCTTCCAATCATATCTGTTCTCTTTCAAGCAATATATGAGCCTTTGGCAATAAACTCTTATTGCCTCTTATTTTCTTCAAGGGCTATTGGTTGTATGGCTTTTCTGTAGTAATTGGGACTATTATATTCTTATTTCAGTGTATAGACCATAACTATTGTGGATGAAAAAGGTGTTTTGGGGTATATTTTGACGTTTGGGCTTTACGCTGACTTGTTGCTATTGATTGACCCCTTTCTTATTAAAGATTCGAAATCCAGGGGCTTTTTCAAGCTAGAAATCTTTTAAACCTATTTACAAATGGAGTTTATGTTCCCTGTGTCAAAAAAGCTAAATTTTGAGATGGTGTTTTTCATAGCCATGATGCCGTGAATTGAAATGGTGTATTTCATATTACTTTGGAGATGGGGTATTTTGAGATGGCGTGTCCTGCCGTTGGGAATGTGGCTGCATTGATCCAGCTCTGAGCTTAAAAGATAGGGGTGGCTATACAATTGAGCTAGGCCATTGCAGTTGGAATGGTATTTTATGATAGAAGAGGATTAAGAATTATGGGGTTGAATTTGGTAACCCTATTGAAGATTTGCATAGATGATTTGGCTAAATATAAGGTTGTATGGTGGCTGGTTAGAGATTGCACCCTCAGTATGGACATGTATATGGTAGTGTAGTGGTTGGAGCTATAGAGTTAGATCGGTTGGTTGGTAAACGAGACCGGATTAGATGCTTGGGTTGGGATTAATATATTGGGCTTGCTTCCAAATCTGGGAATTCGAATCCAAACCAGCCATCTTCACCTCACTTGCATCGAGTTGCTCCCATGTACAAGCGAATTCCTCTCCACCAACCAGTCTTAATATTATTTATATTTGGTTAAATATATTGGTTTGTTGCAGTTCGAATTCTGCCGGCAAACCACATATTTGGGACTGGCAAGAAGATATCTGCGTTGGAGCATGCTGCAGCTTGGCTTTAATATCAAGTCGCTAAAGATGACTCAATTGGTTTTGTGAAACCAATTTTAACTTGCAAAGGGCACTTTCCAGAGAGAGTTATTGTGCTTTTTAGATGTGGATTTTAGTTTTATATTGAAAGTGGTCTGGACTGGGACGACTTTCCTAATACAGGTTTAATAAATTGGAATGTAAATTTTTAGCATGTGGATATAAGACTTGTGCACTGGAGATATAGGTTCCAAGGATGTAGCCTTTTTTAAGCCCATGATTGGCTTACATGTAATCCCCAGGCATGAAGCACAAATATAGAGATATTTAGGGGATGGTTGAGTGGACTTGTTTGCATGGATGTTTTGAAGAGGGTTGCAGCTCTTGTTGTAGGAACTTTGGGCATGGTCGCCAACTTGCTGCTGATGGTTGGGCTGTTTCGGACAAGGACAGGCTGGAATCGGCTCAATCTGCAGATGGTGGGGCCAATTGCTGGCCTGGACTTTATTGCAACCCTACTAGTTGTGTTGAAGAACCTTGTTTCACTTGTTATAGGAAATAGTGAGTTGCTCTTGAGTAACTGGTTCTGTTCATACATTGGGACACCGCTCATCATCTTGCCTTGCTTCAGCATGGTGCTGATTGCTGCCATGGCCATTGATCGCTACTTCCTGGTTGTCCATAGTCGCGGCATCAAATGCATTTATGGCTGGATTGCTTGCTTTGTCATTGGCCTCACCCTAGCAGGCCTGCTGATTGCCAACACAGCAATCAACGGTATGAAGGCGGATCTAAGTCTCACGTACTGCCGTCCTTCAGGTTCTTCGATATTGACTTTTTTTGCTCATCGGCTGGCTACTTTCATCATTCTGCTTGGGCTTGTTGTAGTCAACTTCTGCTACATCGCCATCTACTTGCACTGCCGTCGGAACCTAACCCTCTCAAGGCTCATGCCTAGGCGATATATGCTCATTCTAGTGGCTTATCAGATTTGCTGGCTCCCCAAGTTCATCACTTCTTTATGGGGGCTCATTGCCAAGCAGAGCACCATTCCGAAATTCCTGGGCGTGATTGGACCCCTGGGCTTGATCCTCTTGCTATTTGTCAACCCATGCCTTGTGATTGGTTTCCAAGCTTCCCTGCGCAAGGAAGTGCTTTCGCTGCTGTCAAGGAAGAAAGACAACTGCGACGAAATCCAACTCACCCCCGATACCAGATCCCGCTACTCAACCATCCTCTAAAAACACCATTGATCCTAGCACTAATAAAACCAAGTTTCAATTCAACCCCCGTTTCCCGTCCACCCTCTCTATGGAACGGTTGAGCACAGGATAGGCCCACACTTTGCCATGTATCGATCCAGGACCCACACTAGGAGCATGATTTTAATCAAATATATCATTTATAAATGTGCATTTATAGATCATGCCGTGAAGAAACTTGAGCTCAGCCCTGCACCAAGTTACACCTCACGTTGGCACGCCAAGAGCTTAAACGTGAGCGAGAGATGATCTATGACGTCAAAAACTATCCTTCCCATGAAATCTAAATAAATTCACCTGACACTACAGTATCATGCGACTGACTTCAGCAGCCTATAAGTTACGATACAGAAATCCGAAACCTAACCATTGGCTACCACCATACCCGTTTCGAATCTATCCAGTGCTGCAGGAACCCCAACATTTATTTTTGGTTCTGAAACCATGTTCCAAAACCAGGCTCTAAAACTTTTTTAAGCAGGGTAGAGGTTCAAGATTTTCCAATAAAGTTACCACCTCGATAACATGTTAAAAAGTGACATCATATTTTTCAAAGCTCTTTAACAATCGATCCAACATATCAATACAGTCCGATAATAACTAATGCTGCAGCATTATTTTAAATATCAGATACGATTTAATAATATTAAAATAGCTAGGCGGTTGCCCCGTCCAAGGACCGATATAAGGTTGAACCTAAAATATCAATCCAATGTATATGATTGGATCTCTAGGTTGAGGTTATTTAACACAAAGTCGATTTAAAAAAGCTTATTTAAACAGGCCTTCTTAACATTTTAATTCTCACCACAAGCTATCTAAAATGAAATTGCACACTCCAAGTATAAATAAAGAATAGGAATCTAAATAAGTGAAGCATCATCATTAAGTTTAGTAAATCTAAGATTGTAGCTTGAATTTTTGTTTGATATTCTGAATTCCTTCAGATGTAGAGCTGAACTATAGCTTTGAAATAAGCTATTAGACATTGAGATTGGCTTAGTAGTCACCGAGATATGTCTTTAGTTTTTTAGTGTGTATTAAGGGAGGGTTTATATCATCAAATCGATCCAGGCCTTTGATTATGACGTGAGCCGAATCCCAGCACTTTGCTATGCTGTAAATTCAGAGCTTAACGGTAGAAGCGTGGGATTTTCAACCCCTCGGTCAAACTTTTGGATCATGTTTGCGGGTGGCCCGTTTTAATCCAATTGAACTCTGTGTATTCTTATTCGAATGTTTCAAACTGTGGCATCTCTTAGACACTTTGCAAATCTCAAATCACAAATAAATGCCGCTTTTAAGTTCAAAGATCAAGTTTGGGATTTGGAATTCAGGTTTGAATAGACGGTAAGTAAGCTAAGAAACGCTAACCCAGATCGAGAAGCTCCACTATGGCTAGCAACAAACAAAAAAATTCAACTTTGATAGCCATGTTCAGACATGAAAACCAATTAAAGTTTAAGCTGTCAAAAATAAGCGCTAGTAAAAATATACGCCCCAAATCTTTAATATATATAAACCACAGCTCTATTCAAGGCTAAACAAAGAGAAAACAACATGCTGAAACTTGACTAAAAATCTAAATAAACCACATATTTAATCTAATATATATTCTTATTTCTATGGACAGACTTTCCCATACCCAACCAGCTCCTGCAACAGGACATGGGGCAGCCTGTTCAATAGGACACTCCAGAGGGTCCAAGAATAGACCTAGAACATAGAGTGGGAATGTCAAGGCCGATACACAGGCCTCTCAAGGTGTCAGTGCCAGCCAACCACCTCCCACATCACCGGCAGGATGCAAAAGTTTAAACCCAAGACAGAAGCCACTCTCACAGCCTGCCACTAAAGTCTCCTATACCAGGGTCATCAGGACAACAAGGTCCATACACCTCTGCTGTTTACCCAACTGTACCACAGCCCTGCACTCTGGATCCTAGAGTTGCCAGTTCATGTCCCAGAGTTTTTGGCACCTCCTATGAGCCATTGGCCACAACCAAGAAGCCATCTGTGTCTGGTGTGTATTCAACAATTGACAGCGCTATTAAAGGAAAGAATGATGTTAGGTTCTACACAACGGTCCCCATCCTGTGTGCTAACCCAGATAGCTTGGATGCCGTGTGTCAAGATTTCTGGTTCTTGAAGAAGAAGAGTGATTGTTTTTATTAGGTGAGTTAATCATATTGGGATGGGGTATCTGTATGAAGACAGATGTGCTTCTATTGGTGTAGGTATGTATGACATTGGCTGTGTTCCGTTGTTGGTTGATCTGATTGGAGTGGAAGTCCTGTGGTCCTTTGAAGACGCAACACCGTCTGTGGTGGTTTTGGCAGGAGTTTGCAAGTATCAATAATTCACTCTTATTGTACTTTGACACCACTAATATTCAGACTAGTAGGGATGTTGATGGGTGTTAATTTGTCTGCCTTCCAAGTGATCTTGGAAGGCCCCTTTATAGTTGATAGCTAGCGGCCAAACTGGCGTCTAGCTGCAGACAACTCTTACTAGCTAGCCTATCATCCCCAAGCTACTAGTTTCATCCCCCAGAGTTGGATCCCAAAACCCGAGTAATGGTTTGGGATGAGGTAATATTCTAGGCTGCTGATTTCTCCTCTTCAGCCCAGATATTCCTTGACTTAGTTACAGCAACTAAGTTGACACCCAATTTAGCCAACCTGCCCTTGTGCTCGGTGTAATGCGCAATGTTTGCATGGGCGGTCTTCCATCTCAACTCTCGGGGAAACAGGATGTTGTAATTCCCCGATCAATCTCTGGGTCAGGTCTGTGTCCCTATTTGGAATCCTTAGCATCTAATTATAGAAGCTTCTGGATTGGCCTGTGACCCGAGACCTGGAATATTTCAGGTGTCTTCTGAGTTAGAAACTATATCAACCTTATTTTAGTTCCTCCGTATTCCGGAATACTGTGTCACTTTGGCTGTGTTGCATCCAAAATCAACACAGCTTCAGTAATAGGGATATGGATCAGGCAATCCTAATGGATCAGGATTTCCTGACACTGTGGTACTCACCAAGGGCTGGCATCAGTTGTCAGATAGTGATGTAAGCTGCCATCAAAAGCTTAGCTGGAGGAATGTCTGTTCAGGATATTCTTGTCCTGATCCAATGCCATAACAAGGTATATTGACCCAGCAATACCCAATATGGTGACACCAGTTAAATAAAAAAATCCCCAAAGGCCAAAAACTGCTAAACCCCCCACAGTCTGTGCATACTGCTGTGCTCTTGGGCGTGGCCAAGGGACACAACGGGAAACCCTAATGATAGGATTGGGTTTGCACTAAGCCAGAGGTTAGTCTTCAGGGATGGATGATAGATTTACCTCCAGGCCCTGGTGGGATAATGCTCAGAAGTCTCCTCTAGCCACAGCTAGGGAGCTGGCGCCAAAGTACAAAAGTATCACCAAGAGAAATCATAAATTGAATTTATTTTACTGGATGGATCTAAACAGGTTGTATACGGCAAATGGTTACCACAAAGCGTAATATGGTCAGGTAGGTTTCTGGCTGCTCTGATAAGGGGGTCAAGGATTGCCATGGCATCAGTTGGAAGGTAAATTAGCCTTTTCCCCAATTTTTGCCAACCCCTGGCTTGAGTAGCAAATGGGGATTGGAGTATTTCAAGCTCAAAATTTGACTCTGCCAAAGGAAAAGTTGAAAATGCAAGGGTATTGTGATCCATAGCACATATCAATGCAGTAAACTGGGGGGTAGCCAAGGATGGCCACCTGGATTCCCTCTCTGTCCAATCAATGCTAGCAAAAGAGTTTGGCCCTGCTGTTTCTGAAACGCTCACGTACAAAACCATAGTTGATTTGGACTTGACATGGAAAGCATTTGGGGCTTCTCTGTACAGCAGAAAAGGCAAGAAGACAATGGAGGATTGACACATATACACTGTTGTGTTCTGAGGCGTGGCACAGACACACAACGGGAAATCCTAACCTTAGGATTGAATTTGTACTAAGTCTCAATTAGATGACAGGGAAGGCTAAGTGATTACCTTGCAGCCCTGGAAGAATAACTACTACTAGTCATGGCTAGAGAGAGGCGCGGAAGTACTGGAAGACACAAAGACAAAAATGGGAATAGAACTTAAATTTTATTGGTAGAAGTGAAATGGAATATATACTGTGTAGCTTTACCACAAAACACTACATGGACGGTAGGATCACTCGCCACAAGCATGAGTGGGGCAAGTGAGATGCGCAGAGTCAAGAAACCAAACAATTGTATTTCCTGATTCAGTCATCAGCTCATTTTGAGAGGCGAAAGCAAAAGCAAGAGATTCACCTTCAAAATGGCCCACCAAAGGCAAAATGGAAACATGGTGAATAGTGGTATTCACAACATTGCCCTCCCCTAGATTAGCCTTAGGGGGATGGTACTTGCAGAGGAACTTGGCATGCACTCAAGCAAAGGGACAATCACTGGAGAGGAGCTTTACAGTGTATTCAGACCCTCATTTAAAGGTCACTTCAAAAGGGCTGATCCACATAGTGTACAATTTATGTGCGCGCCCACCCACTCTGTGTTGGTAGTAAAGAACACGGTCACCAACATCAAATTTAGGCAAGGGGGAGCGTCCACCATTATCAGGAGAAAGCTCAAGCATCTTAGTCTTGTATGCAGAAGTGTAGGCAGTGGCCTGTATATCAATTATGTGGTTGACTAAGTCCTTAATGTGGTCAACAGGATTCATGGCCTTATCTGAGGTAAGCAGGGGGCCCCCAAGAGCAATGGAGTAGTAGCCTCTTGCCCATACATCATAGCAAAAGGGGAGTACCCAGTGACACAATGTTTGCTAAGGCAATACACAAAGAGAGCAGCAGGTAAGTATAGGTCCCAGTTGGCAGTGTCAGAGTAGGTGAGCTTCCTCATGATGGAGACCAGTGTTGAATTTGCACGTTTGACTGCCCCATTGGTAGAAGGGTTGTAGGGGGCAGAGAAAGACTGGTGAGACCCCAAAAATTTGACAACAGAGATTACCAGCTTGGCATTGAAGTTAGTCCCATTATCTGAGAGCAACACTTGAGGACAGCCATAGCGGTAGAAAAAATCTTGTAACAGGAAGGCAGCAGTTGTTTTAGCTGTGATGTCCTTTGTAGGGCGAGCCTCTACCCACTTAATGAAGTGATCAACAGCAATCAGGATAAAGCAACACCCAGAACGTGAGCGGGGGAGAGGGCCTACCGCGTCAATGCTGACAGTATGAAAGGAATGCTGAGGGGGAACTAAATTGAATTTGTGGGCAGAAGCTCAAAGCCTCTACAGTTGGCAGTCATGGCAACTAGCTATGACATCTGGGATCAGCAGGCAAAGGGCTTCCCAGAAGTAATTCTTCTGAAGCCAGTCAAAAGTCTTGGCAATGCCTCCATGCCCAGTCTCTTTATGAGCTTGCAACACCAACAAGAGGCATAGACTGGGTCATACATAAGGCATATACTGATCTCGTACTTTCTTGAAGAGCTGATTGTTGCATATGAGGGTACCTTTGGATAGCTTGGACAAGGCCAGTCAGACCTCTTCTGTCTCACTTTCCCACAAAGAAGGGTATCCAATTAGTTTGTACAGCCAGTCAGCCTCTGCAGGATGTAAAGCAAGAATGGGCATTCTGGATAGTCCATCAGCGTTTGATGTTAAATCCCAGGGCAATGGAGCACAGTGAAGTCATAACCTTGCAGACGTAGAGCCCATCTTGTAAATTCACTGCCACCCCTGGCATTAGATTGTAAAATCTTTCCCTGTTGCACCAAGAAAGGTCCAAAAACCCCAGCCAAACCCCTTAATTCATTAGAGAATTTGGCACATACAGTTGACAAGAGGTTTGTGTTGGCCTACCCTGCAGATCCGTTACCTTTGGCTGCCCCCTCCTGGGAAGAAACACTGGTCAATTTGGACTTCCTGTTGGCTTGGTGTCACCCACATTTAAAAACTATTAGAACCAACCAATTGAATGTTGCCACATCAACAATCAACAACTCAAGTGAACTTCAAATACATAGGACCTATTCTAGCCAATCAAATGGGCCCGCAGAAATTAGGTTGGAACATTCCAGTCCCCCTGGTTCTGTCCCACAAAAATTCTCCTCTGGCCAATTAGATTCAGTTCCATAGATCATGTGATTTCCCCACTCTTTTTGCAATCCCCTCCCTTCAACACAGCAAGGGGACCTTCAGTCCCCTGCTTGTCTATTTTCCAATAACATAAAAGCTTGGAGCTATCTGCACTTAACTTTTTGTTCTTGCTGTTGGAAACCCGGTTTGGAGTTTCTACAGCCCAAATATTGAAGTGTTAGTTGTTGTCCTAAAGCTTACCTTGTGTCTACTGGTTTTGAACCCAGCATCTCCTCTGGGACTTTCTATTAGAGTTTTAACTCTTTGTTGTTGTCTTCTCTGCTTTTGCTTTTGAAAACAGTGTTTGAACTTGAAATTTTTAATTAATTTTCAATATAATCTCTATTGGTTTTTTGGATTTTTCTTTAAAACAGTTGTCTTTAAACCCGCTTTTGTTTTCCTTAATTTCCAAGGCATCCAAGATCACCATAAAGCCTCCCAGACCTACTCTGTTGCTCATTTTGCCCTTCTGGTTGAGGTTACCCTGTCAAGGCATTTTTTAGTGCCATTTTTCTTGGAAACCTTACCAATCTCTCCCAAATTTTGTGGAGATTATTTCTATGCTACTCCAGTCATCAAATTTGTTGTGTTTTCCTTGGCTCTGTTCCTGCTGCTCCTGTGGTCTACCTCCCCAGACTTGTGGGGGAAAATCTCCTTGTCTGCCCGGCTTGTGGGTGAAGATCCTTCTAGTCTCTGGGACCTTCCCAGTGGTCTTCTCTTTTCTGGAGAGGCTGTGGTCAAGAGCCTGACGTGCAATGACTTGGATTTGGGTATTGTGGACCACACCTTGCCTGCCTCCAAAGGGGATGTGTCTTCCATGCCTCCTCCCCTCCAGTTTGGCCCAGAGCAATTCAGTACCACTTGTGTCCCATGAGGTGTCCTCTCCTGCCCCCTCCTGCACCCCTTGGTTGCTCACCGGTCTGATGTTGATGGGTTTGAACGCCTATTTCCCTCTTTGTCCCCTGTTTCCTCCTTGTGGTCCCCCTTTGAGCGGCTGTCCCAGTCCTCCACTGGGCAGCATCCTGGTGGTTTGTTTTGCCAGGATGGGAGCTGAACTTAGTTAGTTTAGCCCCCCTCTCTCACATAATAGACAAGCCCATTTCTTCTGCCTTTGAAGCCTTTTGCTACTGGGTGTGGAGCTTACTTCTTGCCCTCATCTGAGCCAGCTTGGGATCCCTCCTTGCTGGATTTCTCTCAGTGTGGGTTGCGTGGTCACTTCTGTCCTCCTTCAAGTCGTGTCTCACCGAGAAGTCTGCCTCTCCCTCCACAGCTTCCTTGGCTGCATCAGCGGTGAACATTACCCTGGTGTCACCCTGCACCCCCCCCTCTGTGGTTGTCCGTGAAAAGGTTCTGGATGCCCTTGGGGAGCTTCAGCTTTGCCTCTCTGTGGACTCAGCGTCCACAGACACTCCCATCTCTGACGCTCAGAGATTGGTAGCCCTATTGGATGCCCTTGACAGTGATGCCTGCCTTTGGGTGTGCACTCTCCTTTGCCAAAGCCAGGAGCTTGGGGATACTTCCTCCCTTCTTACGCTGGTCTCCTCCGCGGTGGCCGCTCCAGGTTCCAAGGCCTCAGTTATATTAGAGACACTTTGTTCCAAAGGTCTCACCCCTGATCTGGCCTCCCATGTTGAGTGCTTTGCAGTGAAAGCTGCCTCCCTGGATCTCCCTACTGAGATGGTAGTGGCCATGTTCCGCAACTCCTTAGATGCCACTTCTGCGGACAAGAGTGTGTGGGACCTGGCACCTACCTCCCCCAAGAAGGCATTTGTGTTGGCCTGCAAGCTTGGAGCCAAGCCAGCCTACCAGCACAAGTCTGGTGTGCTGGCCCACCTCCTGGTCTCCAAGCCCGCCCAGGCTAAGGCCCCCGCGGCCAAGCCCCCCAAGACGCCTGCCATCAACGTGATGTGCTGCCCCTGCCAGGCCCCCAACTGGCCCACCTCCACAGGATCCCTCCTGGTCTTTGCAGCTTTAGCTGCCATCCCCAAGGTTTCTTCTTGTGAGCCTGCCTCATCCATTCTGACCCTGCAGAATAAAGAAGATCTTTCCTATTTCCTTTTTACTGCAACCTTTTATACCAAATCCCGCCAAGCTAAGGCTACGGTTTTGGTTGACACAGGTGCTGCAGGCAACTTTATGGACCTGGCACTGTCCCAATCCCTGGGTCTGTCCCTGCTCCCTCCTCAGAGCCTAATTGCTGCTAGCCAGGTACCGGTTCTCAGCTACCCCCCCACTAACCCACTTAGTTACTGTACAGGCTCCCACGTGTTTGTGAGTAAATTCTCTGCTGTGGAGGACCTCCTGTATCCCGTAATTGTGGGCGTGGGGTGATGGCGGCGCCACTTGGTGCAGATTGACTGTCTCACCAACAAGCTTCACTTCTTGTTGAACGGGTGCCCAGGTTCCTTCCCCCTTCTCCCCTTGGGGTGGGAACCCCCTGAGTCATGCTTGTCTCTTGCGGCAACCCCAGTCTCCCCCTGAGCCCTTTGCCCTTCTGGCCATCCTTACTCCCTTCAAGGATGCCTTTGACGCTACCCTTTCCTGTACCCTCTATGTAAATTGCGCAATTAATGCTATTTTGATATGGCCTGCAAATAGTGATAGTTGCAAAGATTTGGCTGGGTTTGCTTTCAACTTCAAAAAATTCCTTGCCTTCTGCAAATGGGTCTGGCTCAATATTCACCCATTCCGGATCATTGTACCTGTCTGTGATTGATCCTGGTATGACCTCATCCCAACGTGACCCCCTCAGCCACTCTGTCTTCCTAATGAGTGATCACCGTCCCTTGTCTACTATTTAAAGTAGAATCATTACTCCTAATAAAGATAAGTTTATCCACATTTGTGTTGGCTTTTATAATCTTCAAGCTTTTCCTGTCCTTTCTGCCAAAAGGACTTTTACATCTTGTTTTCCAGTAAATTAAGGTACATGCCCTTAATTTTTCCCTGAAGGCTAACCCAAGGCTAGCTTTGGACCTCAAATCTTTTGTTATAAAGATTTACCACCGTGTCCTCCAGGATGTTGTCTCCTGGAGCCAAACACGACAAAATGGTGCTCACTACAGGGGCTACAAGCCCCTTGGTTACCCTGTTCCCATGTGCATTCTCTGGTCCCTCTCCCTTTGTTTCTGAAGTACCCAATCAACCTAAAGTTTCTAGTCCCCCTCTAGAAGAAGACATCACCAATGCCCCCTCAAATCCTATGGTATTGGTTCTGTCTCCTGGGCCCGTGTGGGCCCCCTTCCTGCTTTCTCTCTCAACTATGAACAAGCTCTTGCTGCCGCCCGCTCCCTTCTTCATTCTTGCACAGTAGCAATGCACTTTATCCCTGGCCTCTGTCCCAGGTACGCTTCTGAAGACCTGTACTCCTTCCTTTTGGACTTTGGACTCCCCCCTGTGTTGATGGAATCCATGGATAATATTGGTGTGTTGGTCAACCAGCTCATCTAACCTGCCCTAGTTCACCACCAACTCGCCTTAGGATCCCAGAATCAACTATTAGATGCTGCAGCCACCGCCGTCTCAAATAACCATGCTCAAAATATGGCCTACCAATAATGGTCACACAGTCTCTTTGCTTGTATTTCTGATAACCAGCACAACTCATTGGCGTCACAGAAGTACTTAACCGCCTCCCTGAACTCCCTTTGTTGCTCGCTCCCTGGATACATAAAGGATCAACTATGCAAATTGGACGGACATCAGGAAGCGTGGTGTGAGCAAATCGAGGCCTTTCTGCTAAACCATCATCAGGACTTAGAGACTCTGGTTAGTGAGCTTAATCAATTCAGAGAGCATGTCAACTTGCAACTCAAATTGATAGGAGCTCATGTCAATACTTGGGGCCGCCATCTGCAGCATCAATAAGGGATAGATAAGGCTGCACTAGGCAACACTCTATACCAGGTGCAAAATTATGTGGATGACAGGATAGCATCTATTGAGGTGACTCCTACCGCTCCTCCTGTTGAGACCCCATCTGATTTTGAAACCAAGGTATGAGAGGTAATTGCTGAACTCAAGGCTACCACTTGGCGTCAAGCTTCTGTGCAGAACCCCCCTCCAGTTGATCCAATGCCTGACCCTCATATTGTCTCCCTCACTGATCAGGTGGCTACCTTACAAGGTGAAATTGAGTACTTAAGACAGCACCTCTCCAACTCTGAGGGTTCATCATCTGAATCTGAAGATGAAGAGGAAGGTGAAGCTGTTAATACTCCAGCTCATGACAATCATGGTTGCTGCCCTGGTCTGGAAGGTCAACCCCGGGTCAACTGTGCGTGTGCACTAGATCAGCTTGCAGAAGTAACAAATGATGTAGCTGATAGGCAGGACACATTGGAAAGAGAGTTACAAACCCTCTCTTGTTTTACCAAGACCCTAAATGGACAAGTCACCCCATTGGTGGTTCAGGCCACTTCTCTGGCTACTTGTGTCAATGGGATTGCTGGCACCTTGGCAGTACAAGAAATCAAGATTGAAAAATTTGGGACTGCTGCCGCCACTGCCAGGGACATTAGTGGACAGAAAAGCTCTACTTTGGACACTCTAGAGGAAATCCTTTGACTCCTCTGGGCTAGATAATCTGCTGCTGAGTCCAAGTTTGAAGGCAATCCTCATATTAACGTCTTCAACCCTGGTGAAAACAGTCAGACTTGTCCTTGTCTATTGACCCAAACTACAAACCAACCTTTAAGCAGATATTTGATCCAAGAACCTCTACCATTGCTGCCTTTCTAACCATTTGCAAAACTGCAATGCTTAGGGCTACTGACAAGCTCAAGAAGGAACACATCCTCACCTGTCTCCATCCCACATGCCAGGAAGTTGTGGTCCCCAAGCTCCCCTCCATTGTCACTTGGGAGGATGTGAAGTGCCTCCTTATTGAAGAGTTTGGAGGAGATCTCAGCTTGGAGGTCAAGAAGGATGCATGTATGCACATTGCTTTCAATCCCAAGGAAACCCTGACTGATTTTGCAGATTGTTTCTACATTAAAGGCCAACAGTTAATCACCAGTCAACAGTTAACTCCCCAGGAAGCCTACACGGCTTGTTCAAATGCTTTGAAGGTGAACCAACTTCTATGCCTACACTTTAAGGCACACAAGGCTTTGCTCACTTCCACAAATAGTATTAAAACTCTCCTACAAGACATGAATTTGACACATGGAGGTACAATGGTACGTGAAAACAAAGCCAGCAATGCTGGGACTACCTCTTGTACGCCGCACATAATGACCCTGGGTGCTGGTGGACAGGCTAAAAGGCAAGGCTTCCATAACTGTGGCCAGATTGGGCACCACTCACGCACTTGCACTAATCCTTGAGTGGAAGGTTGTGACCCCAAGGAACAGGCGGGAAAAGAGAGGTCAGCTTAGAAACAGAGACTCTCTCTGCTGTCCAATTTCCCCTGTCTCCTCCTGATCCTCTGTCTGATGAGGAAGCTCCCTCTTCCTCTGGCCCAACTATCCTTCATCTGTTTCACAATCTCTCCAGTGATTCAGAGCCTGAAGATTCTGATAGTTATGGCTATTTTGTCTTGGCTTCTCTGGAAACAATCTCTGTCCTATACAAGCTTCGCTCTGGGAAGACTAAAATCACTTCCCAAGTACCTGCAAGTGAAGCTAAGTCCATGGTGGCTTGCCCTTACCTAGCTCAAGCCCATCAACTTCCCGTCTTGGTCAACTCTTCCAAGGAAGCTGCCAAGCTAGCCAAAGCTCTCTTTCAAAATGTGACTGTATCTCTCCCACTACAGACTGTATATAAGGAGATTCCTGCTTTAAGATGCATGCTAGCTAAATGGGAAAAGGATCTAGAGGCTGTGCAAGATGTGTTGGCAGTCTTGCCCCCCTTTGGGAAAGATACAAACCACATGGAAGTATCAATCTGTTGAGTTTATACTTTTGGGAAGTATAATAAACAAAATAAAGGGGAAGATTAAGAAGAGAATGATACTTTATTTAATATGAATATAGGTTAATATATAGTATCATGATAAGCCACATACCGTCCATGTACGTCATGGCAGTCACAGGGCTTATCTGAGTAATGTTCCTCTTGAGTCACGAGGCTTAATCAAGTTGTGTTCCATTTAGGGCCTTGATTGAGAGATCCCCGTCATAGATGGTTAACTGATAAAGGTGCCACCAGCTTATTGGCTGGGCAGTGAACCAATCAGTGAGACGCTTGGTGATTTACTTGGGGCGTTAATTCCCAAGAGGGAGTAATCAAAGATGTTGCAACAAATCCAAAAGGTTAAAATCAAAGCCATCTTTGACACGAGCTCTCCAGTCAATGTAGTATCTTCAAAACTAATGAAGAAACTTAATATGGCCCCTGACCTCAACTACACGCAGTCCTATGGCACATCTGGCATGGCACAGACATGGGCCATTGGTGCCTACTCTGCTCTACCCATGAGGTTTGGGAAACTCCTTATTGCTTCCCCGCCGTAGTCCTTGAGAATGAAAGCTATGACCTCTTGGTTGGTACTCAATTCCTCTGAGAGTATAATGGGATTGTAAACTTACAAGATGAATACCTTTTGCTCTTGGGATATGAAATTCCTTTGATTTTTGAAGAACCTCCGCGCCTCCCAGGAAAACATCTTAAAACTTGTGTGCTTGAGTACCCTACAGGTATCTTCTCTCTCAAGTATAGGACCCACTCCTCCAACATGTGTACCCCTCCTCCTTCCTTTCCTGCAGAAGAAGGGGTACCCCTGCTAGCACCTGAGGCTATCACCATCCCTTGGGCTCTCAAGTGGTGATTGATTCCCAGATTTCTTATGAGCTACCTGAAAAGTCATTCCTGGAACTTTACTCACCTGAATCCTTAAGTTGTACAGAACCCCGCCTGTGTCCTGGGATTTTAGATTGAACCCACAAAGAGCCCGTACAGTTATTGCTTGCCAACCTGAAAGCCCTACCCATGCAGGTGACCCAAGGCCAGGTTGTGGGACATGGCCGTATACTGGGAGCAGAACAAGTGGCCTCCCTATACCCCTCCAGAACGTTCAGTGATTTTAATCTACCTGAGGACAATCCTCAAGTTCTCTCCTTGTTCACCGCTGCTGATTTCCCCCAACTGTCTCCTGTTCAACAAAAAGACATGTTGGACCTGCTTGATCAGTTCAGCAACATCTTTGCCTCTGGACCTACGGACTATGGCCTAGCTAAAGGAGTCATCCATCAGATTGATACTGGGGATGCACCCCCTTTTTGTGCCAAACCATACTGCTGTAGTAGGGTGGAGGATGCTAAGGTGTCTAAAGAACTCAAACAACTTCTGGACGCTGGATTACTAGCTCCTTCCCAAAGTCTTTGGGCTTCCCCGTTACTGATCCTCAAGAAGAAGGGTGAAGGACATGCATTGTAATGGACTATTACCGCCTGAACTACCTCACTAAGAAAGACTTGTACCCCCTACCCAGAATTGACAATGCTCTCAGACGGCTGGGTGGTTCCAAGTTTTTCTCAGCCATGGATCTAGCTTCTGGATACTGACAAGTTGACTTATCTCCTGAAGATCAAGAAAAGACTGCAATTATCACTTCAGAAGGCCTTTTTGAACCTACTCAAATGCCCCAGGGACTTTGCAATGCCCCTGCCACATTTCAACGGGCTATGGACTCCATCCTACGAGACCTAAAGCTCTATTGTGTCCTCTTGTACCTTGATGATATCACTGTATTCAGCGCTATCTTTACCGACCACTTGGAACACCTCAAGGCTGTTTTCATCAAGATCCGCAAATCTGGCTTATAACTCAAACCCTCCAAGTGCTCATTCTTTAAAGAACGCCTTGAGTTATTAGGTCATGAGGTCACTCAAACTGGAACCTGCCCCATGAATAATAAGGTGGAAGCCATTGACAAGATTCTACCTCCCACAAATCTTTGAGAGGTTCAAGTGTTCCTTGGTATGATGGACTACTACTGACAGTTCATACCTGAAGAAGCTGAACTGAGTGAACCCCTTGTCCAACTGCTTTGCAACATCCCCTTTGAATGGACTGACAGCCAACAACAAGCATTTGAAGCAATGAATGCCAAAATCAAGGAGGCTCCTATCTTAGTCTATCCTTATTATGATAAAGTGTTCATCTTGTATACTGACGCTAGTGGAGTAGCAGTGGGTGCTATCCTTGCCCAACTTGACAATGAAGGTGTGGATTGACCTGTAGCCTACTTATCAAGGGACCTCAATAAGTACAAGAAGAACTACAGCATTACTGAGAAGGAATGTTTGGCGGTGCTGCATGCAGTGAAACAGTTTTGGCATTACATTTATGGGACCCACTTCACAGTGGTCACAGATCACTCCTCCCTCAAATGGCTGCAACAGTTAAAGGAGCCTGAAGGTTGACTAGCACGTTGGGCTCTGCGTCTACAAGGGTATGATTTCACTGTGATACACCGTCTTGGGGCCCAACATCAGAACACTGATGGCTTGTCCAGAATGCCAATCCTAGCTATCCATCCCGCTGATGCTGATTGTCTATACAAGTTAATAGGGTATCCTGACTCTTGGAACACTGAGCCAGAAGACATCCGCTTGGCACTACAGACCCTCTCCAAGGACACTATAATTTGCAATAGAAAGCTCTTCAAAAAGGTTAACAATGCCTACCTACCCTATGTTTGACCTAGCATGAGGATAGCCATTATCCTTCAAGCTCACATTGGCACTGGCCATGGAGGCATAGCTAAGACTCATGACTGGTTGTGCAAGAACTTCTATTGGGAGAACATGTGTCTCCTGATTCCTGATGTCCTTGCCTCCTGTCATTCCTGTCAGCTCCAACGCCTTTGTCTGTCCCAACACCAGTTTAAACTCATCCCCCCAAAGCATGCATTACACACGGTGAGTATTGATGCTGTTGGGCCTTTCCCTTGTTCTAGGACTAGATGTTGATTCATCTTGATTGCTGTAGACCACTTTAGCAAGTGGGTTGAAGCCAGAGCAACAAAAGATATAACTGCTAAGACCACAGCTAGTTTATTACTTCAAGACATTTTCTATCAACATGGCTGCCCTCAAGTCCTGCTCTCTGACAATGGTACCAACTTTAATGCTTGCCTCATCACTTCTATTGTCAAAGCTATGGGAACTCACCAATTTTTCTCTACGCTTTATAATCCCTCAACCAATGGAACTTTCAAACAAGCAAACTCCACCCTGGTGTCCATAATGAGGATGCTCACGCTTTCTGACGCTGCCAATTGGGAAATTTTCCTCCCTTCTGCCCTCTTTGCTTACCAACTCAGTAGGCATCAAGTGACGGGCCAGTCCCCTTTTGCCATGCTGTATGGACGTGAGACTGTTACCCCCTCAATCTTGGGACCCCCTTTGATTGAATTTGATACATCTGTAAATCCTGAAGCCCATGTTAAAGACTTAACCAATCATATCATTGACATCCAGGAGACAGCTTACTCTACTGCTTACAAGGTTAAGACCCTGGAATTCTCCCTGTCCAGTGCTGCTAGAGCCCCCCTCCCTGAGTATCAAATAGCTGATCTAGTTCTCTACTACCAGAATTGTACAGGTGGTAGAGCCCATAAGTTGGATTCCCTCTTGGTTGGGCCCTTGTGAGGTCACTTTTAAGAAGGGTGTTGAGTATACTGTTAAACTACTGTCTTCTAGACGTCCTTTTGCCCATGTTTACTCCAAATTTCTCCGCAAATATCAACTCCCTGTGTCCAATCTTGAGGGGGGAGATGTCAAAAATTGCGCAATTAATGCTATTTTGATATGGCCTTCAAATAGTGATAGTTGCAAATATTTGGCTGGGTTTGCTTTCGACTTCAAAAATCCCTTGCCTTCTGCAAATTGGTCTGATTCAATATCCACCCATTCCAGATCATTGTTCCTGTCTGTGATTGATCCTGGTATGACCTCATCCTAACGTGATCTCCTCAGCCACTCTGTCTTCATAATGAGTGATCACTGTCCCTTGTCTACTATTTAAGGTAGAATCATTACTCCTAATAAAGACAAGTTTATCCACATTTGTGTTGGCTTTTATAATCTTCAAGCTTTTCCTGTCCTTTCTGCCAAAAGGACTTTTACATCTTGTTTTCCAGGAAATTAAGGTATGTGCCCTTAATTTTGCCCTGAAGAGCTAACCCAAGGCTAGCTTTGAACCTCAAATCTTTTGTTATAAAGATTTCCCACCGTGTCCTCCAGGATGTTGTCCCCTGGAGCCAAACACAACACCCTCTCTCCACACTCTTGTCAAAATTTGACCTTTAAGACAACAGTTGACCTTGTGAAGATTGAAACCCCAAAATACCTCCTTAGCAAATTGGAGGATAAGGTGTTGGGTGTGTGGCTGGACAACATGCTGGAAAAAGGGTGGATAGTCAAGAAGGCTTCCTTGGTTAGCTCCCCAGTGGTGTTTGCTAAGAAATTGGATGGGTCTCTTTGGCTGTGCGTCAATTATACCCTCCTCAAAAATGTCACCATTCTGGACTGCTACCTCCTCCCCCTGGAAGCTTCAATTGCTCAGTCTATTGCCAAGTCTTGCGTCTTTTCAAAACTGGATCTTGTTAATGCTTTTAACCAGGTTTGTGTGACGGAGGGGACAAATGGCTTACAGCCATCAAAACTCAATGTGGTTGCTTTCAATTCAAGTTAATGCCTTTTGGCTTGAAGAACGCTCCCACAATCTTCCAGCAAGTCATTGAGGATGCCTTGGGGGATCTCTGCTTTTCCTGCGCCGTGGCGTACATTGATGACATTCTAATCCACTCCCCCACTCCTGAGCAGCACGCTAAGGACCTGGTGGCTGGGGTGGCAGCCATCCACAAGGCGTGGTTATTCATCAAGCCCAGCAAGTGTGAGTTATTCAAGCCCAAGGTTACTTTTCTGGGCAAGTTGGTCCTCAAGGACAGCCACACAGTCTCCCCTGACAAGGCCAAGGCCCTTTGGGAATGGGCTATCCCATGGAACGAGAAGGAGTTACACTGCTTTCTGGGTATGAAGATCTTCCTCAAGAAGTTCTCCCCTGCCATCTCTGAGCTGGCTGCCCCCCCTGCATCCCCTGTCTGGCAAGAACGCCTCCTGTGTGTGGACCCCAGCATGCCAGGAGGCCTTTGAGGCCATCAAGCGGGGTTTTGTCTCCACCCCAGTGCTATGCCATGCCAACACAAGCAAACAGTTCATTGTAGCTTGTGATGCCTCTAAAGTGGCTGCCAGGGCGGTCCTTCTTCAGGAGCACAATGGTCAGGAGCTCCCGGTTGCTTACTTCTCCAGGAAGTTTGCTCCCAACAAGTGCTCCTGGGCAGTGTTTGACAAGGAGCTACAGGCTGTGGTGGACGCCATCACTCATTGGAGACATCACTTGCAGGGTGCTCAACACAATTTTGTGGTTTGTACAGACCATAAGGCCCTCTGTTACTTCCACAAGCCCCAGAAGTTACTCCCTTGCCAGGCATGTGTCATGTAGACGCTCTCTGGTTACAAGTTCAAGTACAAATTTGTGAAAGGGGAGCTCAACATCCTCCCTGACCATCTGAGTTGTAACCCTGCAATGTACCCAGTGAGAGGCAATGAGGATCCTCAGGTCACTGTCATCCCGGTGTCCTTGATCCTCCCGGACCTCGGCTCCCCCTCCCCCAAACCTCACCCACAGCTCCAGTTGCTTCTCCACAGCTTCTAGTCATTGGTCCTACCCCCTCATCTGAGGCAGCCCCGCCACTGGCCCTTCCTGGTATGCTCTTGCACAACGTCATGGTGGCCCAGCACTCCTCACTGGACAGGCAGGCTATTTGCGCTAAGCTGTCTCCTGAATCCGCATCCAATGGTCCCTACACTCTTAAGGATAGGATAATTTACCAAAACAATAAAGTGTGGTTTCCAAAGGAATTGTGGCTGCGTGTCATGATAGAACATCATGATCCTCCCCTGTTTGGGCATCCTGGCACCAAAAAGCTGCTCAAACTCATCAGGCGCACTTATAGCTGGGTTGGGATAACCAAAGCAGTGGGTCCATGGATTAAGAAGTGTGTCACCTGTGCTTGCTCCAAACTAGACCGCTCAGGGAACAACAGTCTTCTTCATCCCCTGCAGAAGTCCCAAGGTCCGTGATCATCCATCTCAGTTGACTTTGTGGTGGCCCTCCCCTTGTTGGGAGGCTTTGACTCTATCATGGTGGTGGTTGACTGTTTCACCAAATATTCAGTCTTCATCTCATGCCTAACCACCCTGGACTCAGTAGGGATGACAAACCTGTTTGTGAAACACATCTTCTCCAACTTTGGCTTACCTCAGGAGATTATCAGCAACCAAGGTCCCCAGTTCACATCCATGTTCTGGGAGTCTCTGCTGGGGATTCTGAACATTAAGCCATGTAGGTCCACCTCCTTTCATCCCCAGTTGAATGGGCAAACAGAGAGAGTTAATCAAACCATGGAGCAGCATCTGCGCTGCTATGCAAGTGCCTCCATGGACTCCTGGTCCAACAATCTCCCATTAGCCCAGTTTGCTTACAACAACATGGTGCATGCCTCCACAGGGGTGTCTCCATTCCAGGCTACTCTGGGGTTTTCCACAGCGTATGTGATAGATCCCTTGCTCCAGGCAAGCTTACCAGCAGCTGCAGACATGGTGGATCATCTCCAGGCCATTCATATCAAAGTCCAAAGCACTCTAATCAAGTCTATTGAGGCATACAATAAAGCGGTGGATAATAATAGGCGGTCCGCTCCCCATTATTCAGTGGGCTTGCTTGTGATGCTGGATGCCACCAATATCCAAATGAAGGTGCCCTCAAGGAAGTTTACTCTAAAGAGACTAAGTCCCTTCAAGGTCTTGGAGGATAAGGGCAACGGCGTGTTTGTGTTGGATCCCCCCTCCTATCAGATTCACAGTACCTTCAATGCCTGTTGCCTGTCCCTCTTTGAGGGGGATCTCCCCAGCACCCCTGACCCCACCTTAGTGGATGGATCTCCCGATTATGAGGTAGAAGCCATAGTAGCCTCACGTAGGATTTGCAAGTCCCTTCAATATTGTGTATCTTGGAAAGGATATCCCTCTTGCAACAACAGCTGGGTAAGCTCTTCAGACTGCAGAAATTGTTGGGATCTGGTACAAGAATTTCACAAGAACAATCCCACAGCACTTGGTCCCCCTAAGTCTCTTCTGGCGCTCAATATTACCAAAGCGCACAATAACTTCTTGGTGGCTACGCTCCTCCAGGGAGGGATCCAGCCTCAGGAAAAAGGAAAGGATAATGTAAATTCACTGCCACCCCTGGCATTAGATTGTAAAATCTTTCCCTGTTGCACCAAGAAAGGTCCAAAAACCCCAGCCAAACCCCTTAATTCATTAGAGAATTTGGCACATACAGTTGACAAGAGGTTTGTGTTGGCCTACCCTGCAGATCCGTTACCTTTGGCTGCCCCCTCCTGGGAAGAAACACTGGTCAATTTGGACTTCCTGTTGGCTTGGTGTCACCCACATTTAAAAACTATTAGAACCAACCAATTGAATGTTGCCACATCAACAATCAACAACTCAAGTGAACTTCAAATACATAGGACCTATTCTAGCCAATCAAATGGGCCCGCAGAAATTAGGTTGGAACATTCCAGTCCCCCTGGTTCTGTCCCACAAAAATTCTCCTCTGGCCAATTAGATTCAGTTCCATAGATCATGTGATTTCCCCACTCTTTTTGCAATCCCCTCCCTTCAACACAGCAAGGGGACCTTCAGTCCCCTGCTTGTCTATTTTCCAATAACATAAAAGCTTGGAGCTATCTGCACTTAACTTTTTGTTCTTGCTGTTGGAAACCCGGTTTGGAGTTTCTACAGCCCAAATATTGAAGTGTTAGTTGTTGTCCTAAAGCTTACCTTGTGTCTACTGGTTTTGAACCCAGCATCTCCTCTGGGACTTTCTATTAGAGTTTTAACTCTTTGTTGTTGTCTTCTCTGCTTTTGCTTTTGAAAACAGTGTTTGAACTTGAAATTTTTAATTAATTTTCAATATAATCTCTATTGGTTTTTTGGATTTTTCTTTAAAACAGTTGTCTTCAAACACGCTTTTGTTTTCCTTAATTTCCAAGGCATCTGAGATCACCATAAAGCCTCCCAGACCTACTATGTTGCTCCTTTTGCCCTTCTGGTTGAGGTTACCCTTTCAAGGCATTTTTTAGTGCCATTTTTCTTGGAAACCTTACCAATCTCTCCCAAATTTTGTGGAGATTATTTCTATGCTACTCCAGTCATCAAATTTGTTGTGTTTTCCTTGGCTCTGTTCCTGCTGCTCCTGTGGTCTACCTCCCCAGACTTGTGGGGGAAAATCTCCTTGTCTGCCCGGCTTGTGGGTGAAGATCCTTCTAGTCTCTGGGACCTTCCCAGTGGTCTTCTCTTTTTTGGAGAGGCTGTGGTCAAGAGCCTGACGTGCAATGACTTGGATTTGGGTATTGTGGACCACACCTTGCCTGCCTCCAAAGGGGATGTGTCTTCCATGCCTCCTCCCCTCCAGTTTGGCCCAGAGCAATTCAGTACCACTTGTGTCCCCTGAGGTGTCCTCTCCCGCCCCCTCCTGCACCTCTTGGTTGCTCACCGGTCTGATGTTGATGGGTTTGAACGCCTATTTCCCTCTTTGTCCCCTGTTTCCTCCTTGTGGTCCCCCTTTGAGCGGCCGTCCCAGTCCTCCACTGGGCGGCATCCTGGTGGTTTGTTTTGCCGGGATGGGAGCCGAACTTAGTTATTTTAGCCCCCCTCTCTAACACATCTAGCTAGGCGCCCTTCTGGTTCCTTAAGTTGTTGTAACCATTTAAGCAAAGCATGGTCAGTTACAACTGTGAAATGGGTACCATACACGTAGTGGCAGAACTGTTTGACTGCATGCAACACGGCAAGACACTCTTTCTCTGTGACACTATAATTCTTCTCATGCTTGTTAGGCACACAGGAAGTGTAAGCCACAGGATGGTCTACACCCTCATCATCTAGTTGGGCCAGAATAGCCCCAATAGCAAGATCACTAGTGTCAGTGTATAGGATGATCTCCTTATCATAGTCAGGATACACTAGGATTGGCGCCTCTTTGAGATTTTGCTTAAGGGTTTCAAAGGCTTGCTGCTGACTGGCAGTCCATTCAAAAGGGACATTACGTAACAGCTGGACTAGAGGTTCACTAGTATTGGCAAAGTCAGGGATAAACTGTCTATAGTATCCCATCATCCCTAGAAAGACTATTACCTCTTGCAGGTTGGTGTCAGGACTGAGAATTTAAGTCTCAACTGATATTTCCTATTTTGTTGATATTTATGCCAAGACTTCTATTTGTTTGTTTGTTTCTCCTTTATTATCTTTGGTCGCCTATATTTCCGCAATACTGAACCATTTCAGCCCAAACTGGTGGCAGCCAAAAGTCCTCAATTTCAGCTTTCAGAATCTTTTTTTTGACAATATACTTCTGATTTGAAATTATGAGTTAATCTTGCTTAAACATGATTCCCCTATCATCTCCTTTTCATAGAATTGGGTATAAAAGCCCTCACAGTTCTATTATTCCAAGCAATTCAATCTCCTCCTGTTTAAGCTCATCAATAAAACTATTGTCTCAATACTAGCTGTATCTCTTGTATCTTTGGGAAATAGTACATTGTTGGTGATGGTTGAGCACAGGCTTTGATACAACTGCAGCTGTTATTGAAAAAGTCTGAAGTCTTACAGTTGGTGGGCGGAAGCATTTTGTCAATGGCCTCAACCTTCTTAGTCATTGGGTGAATCCCTGTCTGGGTTACTTCATGGCCCAAGAATTCAAGACGCTCTTTGAAGAAAGCACACTTGGAAGGTTTTAGCTTGAGGCCAGCTTCTCAAATCTTTATGAACACCTCTTTGAGATGAGCCAGGTGATTGTTGAAGGTAGCGCTGAAAACTGTGATATCATCCAAATATATTAGGACGCATGACAGCTTCAAGTTGCAGAGGATGGAGTCCATGGTCCTTTGGAAGGTGGCCAGGGCATTGCAGAGTCCCTGTGGCATGCAAGTAGGCTAAAAAAGCCCTACAGATGTAATGAGCACGGCTTTTTTCAATCCTTGGGCAACAGGTCAACTTGCCAGTATTCAGATGCCAGATCCATTGCGGAGAAAAACTTAGAGCCTCCAAGACGTCAGAGAGCATCATCAATACACAGCAAGGGATATGAGTCCTTCTTGGTCAAAGAATTCAATTGGTGGTAGTCCATCACAATGCAATTGCCTCCATCTTTCTTCTTTAAGATGAGTAGCAGGGATGCCCAAGGGCTTTGGGAAGGTGCCAGCAGCCCAGCGTCTAACAGTTGTTTGAGTTCTTTAGATAACTGGGCGTCTTCTACACATCTGCAGCAATATGGTTTAGCACGGAAGGGGGGAGCATCACCAGTGTCAATCTGATGGATAACGCCTTTGGCTAAACCATAGTTGGTACTGTCTTTAGCAAAGATGTCAGAAAATTGGTCTAGCAGGTCTAGCACCTCTTTCTGTTGAACCAGGGACAGCTGTAAAAAGTCTTGCACAGTGAACAAGGATAGGACTTGGGGCTCATCCTCAGGTAGGTAAAAATCTTGGAACATGCCAAAGGGATGAAGAGACAGGACATCAGGAGCGCCCAACAACTTACAAAATCCAACAACCTGCCCCCTAGACACGGTCATGGGGAGTGCAGTCAGGTTGGCTACCAACAAATGAACAGGGTCCTTATGGGAGACATCTAAGATTCCAGGACAGAGATAAGGTTTGTTGCGCTCTAATGAGGGGGGAGAGTACAACTCCAAGAAGGTTTGTTCAGGTAGTTCATATGATATCTGGGAGTCTAGGATGGCATGGGAACCAGGGGGGATGATGACAGCAGATGTGGCTAGGAGAGGGATCCCCTCAGATGCAGGACAAGCCATGGGTGGACATTTCATGTTTGAAGAGTGGGTGCAATAGTTGAGGTTAAAAACCCCAGTGGGATATTCCAAGGCACATGTCTTGAGACGTTTCCCAGGAACTTTAACCGGCTCTTCAAAGATCAGAGGGACTTTGTATCCTAGAATAGAGAGGTAATCATCTTTCAAGTTGATTATCCCATTTAATTCCCTAAGGAACTGAGTGAAAACTAAGAGATTGTAACTCTCTTTTTCCAAGACAACTGCTGGCGCAGCTAGGAGAAGCTTTCCAAATTGCATGGGTAGAGCAGAGTACACCCCTATGGTGTGGGTCATAGACAGTCCAGCTGTGCCATACAACTGGTGATAATTAAGGTCAGGGGCAAGTTTGAGTTTCTTTAAAAGCTTGAGGAGACAACGTTGACTGGCAAGCCAGTGTCTAGAACAGCCTTGATCTTCACTTTTTGAATGGATATCTCTAATTGAGTGGTAGTGCAACCAAAGGGTGGAAGGACAGCCAACATATCTTGAGCCTCTTCTAGTTCCTTATCCCACTTCTCAATCATGCATCTTAATCCTGGGAACTCCTTATAAACAGTTTGGAGAGGGAGCAAAACTGATACATTCTTGAAGACAGCGTCAGCAATCTCTGCAGCTTCTTCTGACAACTCCACTAGCACAGTGGACCTCTTAGCTTGAGTAAGATAAGGGTGAGAGACAACTTCTTTGGCTTCATGCAAAGGCTTAGCAGCAGTTGTAGTCTTTCCCAATTGCAACTTATAGGGGACTGTAATGGTTTTGGGAACAGCCAGAACAGAGTACCCATATGCATCAGCGTCGTCTGTATCAGAGTCATCCAGGTCAGAGTTGTCAGAGTTGTCAGAGATATTGTGGAATAATAGGAGGATAGAAGGTGCCTCATTATCAGAAGGTTTGGAGTCAGATATAGAAGGAGGGATTGAAAGAGACTGGGAAGAATTGTCAACCAAGAGCGTCTCTGCCTCTAGGTTGATTGCTCTTTTACCACCTGTTCTTTTGGATCAGCTCCTTCAACCTGTGGGTTGGTGCAGACTTGAGAATGGTGACCTATCTGACCACAATTGTGGCAACCTTGGCGTTGAGGAGGATTTTGCAAGTTCATGGTAATAATGCAAGGACCACAGGAAGACAAACCAGAGTTAGAAGCAGCTCAACTTTCTCTAACAACTGCTCCAGAATGGGTAAGGTGCATGTCCTGCAACAGCGTCTTTATGCTCTTAATAGAGGAAAGCATAGCTTTATGGGCCTTGAAGTGAAGACACAGAAGCTGGTTAACTTTGAGGTCTTGAGCGCAAGCCATGTAAGCTTCATGGGCTGTCAATTGTCTGCTTGTTATCAGTTGCTGTCCCTCCATTTAGAATCTGTCTGCAAAGTTAGCTAGTGTCTCTTTAGGCTTGAAAGCAATGTGCATAAAAGTGTCTTTTTTTACTTCCAGGCTAAGGTCACCACCAAAATTGTCAATCAGAAGCTGCTTCATATCTTCCCACGTCTCAATGGTGGGACTTTCAGGCATCACCACCTCCTGGCAAGTTGGGTGTAGACAGGTCAAAATATGTTCCTTCTTAACCTCATCTGATGCTTGTATCATGGCAGTTTCATAGATAGTTAGGAAAGCTGCAATGGTTGAAGTTCTGGGGTCAAATAAAGCTTAAAGGTAGGCTTAAAGTGTGCTTTGGGAGTTGGACCACCATTGTTGCTATTGAGTACGTTTATATGTGGGAAAAATCTCTGCTTTGGATTCAGAGGGGGGCTGTCTAGCCCACAGCTGACAAACACTCTCTTCAAGGGTAGTCAGGGTCTCAACAGCGCAGGCACTTGTATTGACAGCTTGAGTGATCTATTGTTCAGTAAAATCTAGGCATTGACCTTGGGTGGTTACTACTGTGGAGAGCTCAGCCAGTCGAGAGCTAAGGGATGGCCCCACTGAGAGGCAAGGGGCAAACCTGTTGTTCACAGAGTTGATCAACTCACTCATCTCTTGTACATCTCTATCCAGTTCAGTATGGTCCCGCTTCAAATGATCCACCTTGTTAGCTAGGGCAATTAGTTCCCTAGCGCATTGGATTTGAGGGGCTCCTGGTAAGCCAGGGCAGCAACCATCTTTGTCAACAATCCCAACAGGACTAGCAGTAGTTGCCATCATCTCATGTAGGGCGGCAAGTTCTTGCTATATCTCCACAACTTGAGCAGTCAACTTAAGCACCTGGGGGTCAGGTTGAGGCGCCTCAGTAGGACTTCCTTGACTGCGAGTAATCAAACATAGCTCTTGTATAGCGTCCCATATTCTCTGTTCCCTATCCACCAAGTCATCAGAAGGGGGAGAGGGCAGAACACTGGCTTGGGCATAGCTAATTCATTCACTTGACTCTGGAGTTTGGCTATAGCAGCAGCAGTGGCAGCTCTCTCTTGACCAAACGCGGTACTGAGTTCATTAAGGCTATTAGCAGCAAAGTCCACTACCTGCTGTAGTTGCTCAAATGAATATGTGCTGAATGCATTGAGCTGCTGCACAAGTTGTTTGAAGTTGGTGAGATAAGCGTTTAAGGTGGAATCTACTTGAGTTTGCCAGGGTTGTTCAAGCTGGTGAAACCTGTGTAGATGCTCTCTCACGTATTTGGGGATGGACTGCGCATTTGTTTGATACAATTAACCAAACAGGTCTGGGAGGTAACAGAGTTGCGCTGATTGTCAGATATCAAGGAAAACAGTGAATGTATCCACTGTTGGTAGGCAGCAAACTGGTCCCAGTGATGAGTAACTGCTTCTTGCAGAGACAATATTTCTGGGATGTGGAGCCCCAACACCATTTGATGGTGGGCCAAGGCAGGCTGCACAAAGGACAATAGTAAGTGCTCGGCAGAGCCAGCCGCTGAGGTAGATGCTATGGAATTTGAGGAGCCAAATTAATTTGTAGTATTCAGCCCGTCTGAACTGCATCTGAAGGTGAGGGATGGCTCCTTCACAGGCTATCCCAAGGGCTACTGCCATGACTTATTCTAAGTCAGGGGTACTCAAGTGGTAAGCAACTAGGCGGGGATCATTCCCAAGGTTCAGTACAGTAGGGACAATAGGCGGGTTGGCAATGTCTTCCTCAATAGGAGGGCTAGTAATTTCAGGTAAAGTTGGCTCTTGTATAAGCAGAGGCAAAGGACCTGAAAACATGGATGCAAAAGGGGTAACAGAGGGGCTTACAGCCCCTGTAGTGAGCACTATTTTTGTCGTGTTTTGAGGCGCGGCACAGACACACAACAGGGAATCCTAACCTTAGGATTGGATTTGTACTAAGTCTTGGTTAGATGACAGGGAAGGCTATGTGATTACCTTGCAGCCCTGGAAGAATAATCTCTACTAGTTGTGGCTAGAGAGAGGCGCAGAAGTACTGAAGACACAAAGACAAAAATGTGAATATAACTTAATTTTTATTGATGAATATAAAATGGAATATATAGTGAATAGGAATACCACAAAACACTACCAGGACAGTAGTATCACTTGCCACAAGCATGAGTGGGGCGAATGAGATGCACAGAGTCAAGAAACCAAACAATTGTATTTCCTGATTCAGTCATCAACTCATTTTGAGAGGCAAAAGCAAAAACAAGATATTTGTCTTTGAAATAGCCCACCAAAGGCGAAATTGACACATGGTGAATAGCGGTATTCACAACAGCAGATAACTTACTGAGGGCTTCTACAAGCGCGCCGTTTAGTTGTTCCACTTGTCTATTTGCTTGAGGGTGATATGGGCTGGCTGTAATGTGTTTTATCCCGTTTTTGGCAAGGTAGACGTTGGTATTGATGGCTTTAAGTTTGGTGCCTTCATCTGTGATAAAGAGGTCAGGGTTTCCAAACTGGCCTATTATTTTTTTTCTGATAAATTGTCTCACATCATTGCCTTTATGCTCTTTTGTGGCTTGTGCCACGGGCCATCTGGTTGCATAGTCAATGGCTTTTATGATGTACTTTTTTCCCTTGTTTTTGCCAGGCATTGGTCCCACAATATCTAACAACCATACCTTGAAGGGTTGTGTGATGGATATGGGTACTACCAACTTGGGTGGTGCTTTGGTTTGGGTGTACTTTTCACAAACTTTGCATTGCTCTAGTACTTCCTTGATATCATCTAGTATATTGGGCCACCAGTAGCGCGTTTTAAGATACTTGTTTAAGTTCCTGCTACAGGTGTGTCCCAGGTCTCTGTGATATCTGAGGATGGTTAATCTTTTGATTTGAAAGAATGTAGGGTACAGTGTCACCACTTGGAAGTATTTGGCATAAGGTACCATATACGTTTTTGAACAGATGTTTGTTCTTAAGGACCTTTGTTAGTATTTCCATGGGTGTGCCTGGTGAAAAGCCTTCCTGGAGATTCCCCATGATGAGCATGGGCCAGTTGGGGTCACCATCAGCGCAGAGGGCATGCTTGCTGTATAGCCTTGATAGGACATCTGCGGTAAGCATTTCTTTGCCTGGTTTGTATTTGATTTGAGTGGAATATCTCTGTATGAGACTCATCCATTTGGCTTGTCTCCTTGATAGGTGTTGCTGTGTCTTGAAGAACACTAGGGATTTGTGGTCAGTAAGCACTTTGAAAGTCTGAGCCCCTTCCATATAGCATTGTCACTTTAGAAGGCAGTGTATGATAGCCACCAATTCCTTGTTGTGAATGGGAGGCCTTTGTTCACCGTTGGATAACTTTCTTGATTTGTACGCCACAGGGAGGAAGTCCTTCTCTGCTGTTTGGATGCGGAGTACTCCTCCTATGGCACAATCAGAAGTGTTGGTTTCTAGTTTGTATATGCCTTCACAATTTGGATATTGGAGGATGGGGTGGTATCCATTTGATCCTTTAACTGGCGGAAATGTTGATCTCATAACAGTGTCTATACAAACTTAGTTGTTTTACCTGTAATGGCTGACAAGGGGGCCATCAGCGCGCCCCAGTCAGGAATGAACCTTCTGACATAAGCTTCCATGCCTAGGAAGGTGCAGAGTTTACTCTTGTTTCTGGGGGCTGGTATTTTTGTTATGGCATTTATTTTCTCTGAGTCTGATTTTATCCTGTCCTTGCTGACAATGTGGCCAAGGAAAGGGAGGTCAGACAAGAAGAAGTTGCACTTAGATGGTTTGGAAATGAGTTGATTTTCTTTGAGGGTGCAGAGAACCAGGCGGACATCTTCTCAGTATTGTTTTAAGTTCAGGCTGTAAATGATTATGCCATCCAGGTAGATAATTGCTCATTTCCCAATGTGTTCTTTGAAACCCTTGTTCATGAACTTCACAAAGGTACTGGGGGCATTTGTCATGCCAAAGTTAAGAACAACACATTCAAAGGATCCATATTTGATTCTGAACACCGTCTTTGGGATGTCTTCAGGTTTCACTTGATTTGGTGGTATCCTACTGTCAGATCAATTTTCATGAAGATTTGTGACCCTCCCCAGGGCGTCAAAAAGGTTGTCAATCAGGGGCAGGGGATGCTTGTTCTTAATTGTGACCTTGTTGAGCACCCTGTAGTCTGTGACCAGGCAGAGTCCTCTGTCCTTCTTTGCCACAAAGATGACAGCAGCGCCAAAGGGTGATTTTGAGGGTCTAATGAGGCCTTTGTCAAGAGCTTTGTCAATATAGGCCTTTGGGGTGTTGTCTTCTTGGGGTGTTAGGCAATAGGTAGGGCGTGCCTTGGGTATGCTTCCTTTAAGGTCAATCTCATGTTGTATGCCACAGTTGGGTGGTAACCCTGGTAGCGTTCCTGGAAAAAAGAGGGGAATTCTTTGACTAGCTGATCACAGATGTAGTCCTGTTCACGTCTAGATTCTGTATTCTTAAAGTAAATGATTTCATATCTACAGGTATTTCAATTGATCTTGCTGGGGTCTGTCTCTTCTTCTGCTTCCATTATCTTTACAAATAAATGGTCACACATGAGAGTGTCAAGGTGAGTCAGGTAGATGTGATGGTGTACTTTGCTGCGCTGAATAGTGAGAGTGGCACTGTCCCAATCAATGTGTGGCTTGATTTTTTTCATCCAATCTAGACCTAGTATTACATCGTAATTGGGGATTGGTATGATAGGGCTGTTAATTGTTACTTGCATGTCCCCAATTTGAGAGCGGAAAGGTTTTGTTTCTTTAGTGACTGGTGTGTGTCTGTTGTCTGCCATGATGACTTTCCTGACACTGCTTCAAACTGTTGGTAATTTCATAAGGTTGGCAAATTTCTTGTTAACAAGGGATTGATCTGCTCCAGTGTTGAATAGTGATGTGCCCTGGTATCTGCAAAAGTAGAAAGGATAAGTAAGGAGTTTATTTCCAGTCTGGGCGGCAAACAGTAGAGGATTGCTGGAGGGTACTTGGATCATGGTGATTAAGTCCACGTCCTGGTCCCTGTACAAGTCTTGTGAATTGGGGGAGGGCGGCTTGCCTAAGCACTCCCCTGAGCTTTTCCCTCCTTGTTGATATTTTCAGTGCTTTCCTGGTTGACTTGGGCCGTACAATTCCCAGTTTGAGGATGGGTGTTGTTGGCTTGGTTGTTCTGCTTATTGGGTCAAGGATCCTTCTTAGCTGAAGGGCTCTCCTTACGCTTGTTGGTTGAATGTAGGCTGTCAGATTTTTGTGCCGCGTGCTTTCCCTCTAGGAATATGTCATCAAGTTTTTTGCAGCAGATCATGTCAAAATGACGTCTAATGTGTGTAGGGAGGCCATTATAGAAGTCCAAGCGTGGTCCAGGTTCATCAAAATTGATGGTGTTGGGTGTGCAGTCACATAGACCTTTGTATGTAGCAATTTACTCCTCAATTGTTCCTGTCATCTTGAAGGTTCAGAGCTCTGTCATGATTACTACATCAGAATCCTTCATGGAGAACTTTTTGAGGAATGCAATTTTGAAAAGCTCCCAGTTTTCCTTCTGGTTGGGGTGTTGGGCTAGTCATCTGTTTACAAAATGTGATGTGGTTCCTGTGACACAAAGGGCAATCTCACTGACCCAGAGTCTGCAGGGGTATTCTACCTGTTCAAATTTGCTTTCAGTACTGTTGATCCAGAAGGGAGGCGTTTTCCTGGCGTAACCCTGCAAAGGTCCCAATTTCTGCTGAATGTAGGCACTGGAACACAAGATTGGGTATTTCAGGCTGTTGTGGTACTGTTGAGGTTGGCGCTGTGGGTAAAAATCTGCGGTCTTTGAGAGTGTTGTATTATTCAACAGGTACAAGGACGTTGTTGTAGATAACAAGGCCTGTAGGAACCTCTTGTCCTTCTTTGTAGTCTCTCCAGCTGTTAGGGAGTACCATTGTTTGGGTCTTTTTCTTAGGAGGAATTTTTTCTTTGAGTCGGGTAGGTATGGATAACCTACCTTTTCTACCACTGTCAAGATTATACTTCTGAGAAGTATAATAAACAAGATAAAGGGGAAGATTTAAGAGAATAATGATACTTTATTGGGTAGAATATAGAATATTATATAGTGTCATGGAAAGCCACATACTGTCCATGTATGTCATGGAGGTCATGGGGCTTATCTGAGCAATGTTCCTCTTAAGTCACAAGGCTTTCTCAAGTTGTGTTCTACTTAGGATCTGGATTGTGTGATCCTCGTAATAGATGGTCAAATGATAGGAGTACCACCAACCTATTGATTAGACGGTGAGCCATTCATTGACTCATTCAGTGAACTACTCGGGGTGTTAATTCCCTGAGAGGGAGTAATTGAAGATTTTATGACATTAGAGACAGATCTTTCTATTTTAATTCATTAATTAGTGTACAAATTTTATGTTAACAATTAAATAAAAAAGATATAAAGATATAATGCTAATAGTTAATTTAATTGAAAAATGAAATATTTATTGATATTATGAATAGTAATTTTTAAGCCATAGATTGGGACCTGTGTCTCACCAACAAATTGATATTGATTTAGTGCCACCCAATATGGAATCCAGTGATTTCCACATAGGTGTTAATATTCATTACCTATGACGCTTGTTGTTATTGGCTCTAGTGTTTTAGCAAATCATATGAAAGTCAAAAATGCATACAGATCCAAAAAATTAGATGCTTAAATTATATAATTTAGCAAGTATAGTCCACTTTGATTAAACTCACATTTATTTTTACTAGCTTTGTATTATGAGAATTCTTGAGTTGATATATATAATTAAAAAAGAAATGTTTAAATCATAAATTTAAAACATAGTCTGGTTTGTGTATATCTCCCAATTTTTTACTGAATTAAATTAATAATTTGATTTTACTTTAACAAATATGATATAAAAAATTAAAAAGAAAGAAATTTTATTGGGAATAGTGAAAGATAAGGAGATATGTAAATGTGAGGGGTTTATTCAGGAATGTTGTACCCTGTCATGCTGTTATCAGCAATTGGTTGTAATTATGACCATGTGTCCTTCTGGATATGGTTTGTTATTCTGGAGCTAATTGGGAGTGGGGTGGCACTCATCACCCCTGTGATGTCAGCACAGCATATAAAAGATAGACTTGAGAGGGAATTGATCAGGAGGTTTTTTCAGCAGGTGCATAATAGCCATGTGGGGTTGCAACAGCAAATCAATATAATAAAACATTCTAAATGGCCTTGTATCCCAGTGGTGTTTTCATTTTCTCCAGAGAAAGCTGGCTGTAAAGTTACTCCCCCCTTAGGCCCTGGATAGGTCAATATTTCCTGTCCCACAAAGAAAATCTCCCAAAACCTGGTCAAGACACTTAACTCTCTGGATGATTTAGCACATACAATGGACAAACAATTTGTACTAGTGTGCTCCAAAGAACCACCTGCTTCCATTGCGCCACCCTGGGATGAAATACTGGTCAACTTTTTCAGGAAGCCAGGCATAGCTAGAGGCATTAGGTAGCTCAGGATGGGGTACAGCCAAGCCGGCGGGTAAAGCCCACCATAGAATGGATGCTAACTTGATAATGTAAGATACCAATTGCCTGAGTAAGGAACAGAGTCCGGAGTTAGGGACCATGGAATCTACCAATCCTGTCAAAGTAATATAGAGTACCCCAAACAGTTGGGTAGAGGTGGTCTTTTCTTGGCGGTAGGTTCCATTGGGCATTCTGGTCTCAGGGTTAAGGGCAGAGTCATGGGAACAAAGTATGCTGGCAGGTAATTGTATTTGTCTTTGAACAATAAGGGCAGCACCTCAATCCTCTTTCCTTTGTGTCTTATATTTGTTTTCTCTAGTCCTTGCCAAGGGATTGGCAATGAGGATGGTTTCCAAGCTGTACTCCGAGTAGGCGGGATTGGACAGGTATTCAGTAAAATGCACAGGTCTAAAGGGGGCTCCAGGGGACGGTATAGTGCCTGAGGCAGGTCAGCAGGCTGGTCTCTGGAGGGGGTGGTTGCCTGATTGTCTACTTGGCGGGAGTTGAGATGAAAGGTCACTAAAACTAGATAGGATAGGATTTTTTTGAACCAAAGGTTCATAAAACTTTATTATCAAAAATGAGGATGTGGTTATCACCACACCATCAGCGTTCTTATACCATGTGATTTTGCTTCTTTGCTTTTTGCGGGCTTCAGGTACATGGGTGATTCACCAGCATGGCATGGATCTTGGCTTAGGGTCTTGAGGGCAGCAGGTCCTGATTGGGTTTGCTCAGGCAAACAGAAGTGGTGATGCTTAATTTTGCCGCTGCTGTTCACCATGTCACCTGATCTGGCAAATTGCATTACCCTTTCTGGACTGGGCACTGGCGGCAGTTGGTGCTTATTGGCAGGGCTAGTAGTTGGTCTTCTCCAAGCCACAACTTTTGCGTAGGTCTGGGTCCTCAGTGGCACCAGTTTGGCGGGTCCTGGTTGGGCTGGCTCTGGAGAACAGAAGTGGCATACCTTTGTTTTGCCGCTTTTATTCACTATGTCACCTGAGCTGGCCAATTGCAATACTCTTTCTGGACTGGAGACTGGCAACAGCTGGTACTTTTTGGCAGGGCTAGTAGTAGGTCTTTTCCCAACCTCCTTTAGGCAGGCCACATCTCCTGCGTAGGTATGGGCCTTCAGTGGCACTGGTTTGGCGGCAATCTGGCAACCATTCAGGGAATCCTCATTATTAAGCCGGTGGGTTGCAGGGTAATTTAACAACTCAAGTCCATGAATTAATGGGTTGGAGGGTCCTGGACCATCCTGAGGGGCTTGATCCGCCTTCAGAAGACTGGGGTTCAACTCTTGGGTTTTCAATACAAGTATTGAAATGTCATTCATGACATCATCCCCTTCCTTCCCAGGGGTCCCTTCCTTCCTGGCCTTCTTCTCAAGGTACTGTTGGATTGCTAGTTGGGAGTTGAGTAGGTTGCTTAATGGTTCCCAAGTGCTTTCCTCAGGTGGATATCCCTTCCACTTGATGTAGTACTGGGGGGTTTTATAGTGGGTACGGTTTCCATGAACATATTCAACTTTGTATTCTTCAGAGCATTCTACTTGGATGGGAGGAGGGCCAGTCTTGTTTTTCTGGTGGGGTAGGGAGTCTCCTTCTTTCTTAAATAGTAGCGCATGGTGTAAGATGTTATGTATTTTCCACAAGGGGGTAGCTCTAGTTTAAATGCTACTTCACCTACTAGCTTGGTAATTTTTCAGGGGCCACTTCTTTTGTGGGCTAACTTCCGGCAGGGAACAGTCAGAGGCACATTTTGAGAGTCCAAATAGACCTCATCTCCTACCTTTTAACAGTTTCCCAGGAATCCTCTTTTTGTCAGCAAAAGCCTTATAAGTCTTGACAGACTAGGTCAGATTCTTAAGACAGGTTTGTTGGGTGTCGTGTATCTGTTCAATCCAGGCTTGTCCTGATGTGTTTATCTCCTTACCGCCAATACTGGGATCCCAAGATGGGTCAAATCCATAATTGGCTTTGAAGGGGGACATTCCAGTAGATGTGTGGTCTTTGCTGTTGTAGGCATACTGTGCCATGGGTAGCATCTTGGACCAGTTGTCTTGATCAGTGTTGGCGTAGCATCATAGGTAATGCTCAAGTATTTGCCTCACTTGTTCAGTCTGGCCGTTGGTCTGTGGGTGGTATGAGGTGGATACACAGCGCTTTACCCCTAAGTCCTTCATCACCTGAGTCCAGTAGTTTGAGGTGAATTGAGGGCCCCTATCAGTGATGATTTCTGCCAGAGTGCCATCTTAAGTTAGGATGTGGTCATGGAAATGTCTAGCTGTCTCCACGGCAGTGCAGTGGGTGGTGGTAGGAACAAAGTAGGACATCTTAGTAAACCTATCTACAATGACTAGAATGGTGATAAACAAATTGGAGGGGGCAGTTCTACAATATAATCCATTTAAATGGACTTCCAGGGCCCCACTGGTATGTCTAGTGGCCTTAGCAGGCCTTCAGGTTTAGATCTACGGGTTTTGGTCCTTCCACATGTCTCACAGCCTTTGATGTAGGCAGCCACATCTTTGTCCAGTTGGGGCCAAGCATAATTCTTCTTGATTCCTCAGAGTGTCTTGAGTCTGCCAGGGTGGCCGGCCATCTCTGAGTTGTGGTAGTCAATGAGTACTTTGGTCCTTGTTTCACCTTCTGGTACATAGATCTGGTTGTGTAATAGCAGGGTGGATCCTTTCAGCAAGAATCCTTTCTTGTGGTGGCGGCTCTCTGGGTCTGAGGTCAAGTCAGCAATAAGTTCTGGTGAGTACTTGTCTAGTTTCTGTACCTCAATCATGTCAGGTTTGTGGGCCATGATCTTCATGTACATCAGTTGGATACCTAGCCTGGCAGGGTCAAGGAGTACATGTGTTTTGTGGTCCTTGGTTTCTGTTGAGGAAGGGATCAGGTCTGCTCTTCTACTCAGGGCGTCAGGTACCATGTTCACCTTCCCAGGCTTGTAGTCAATGGTCAAGGTGTAGTTGGCCAGTTCCAAGGCCCATCTGGCTTGCCTCTGGTTCAGCTGTCTGGGTTTAAAGAAGTAAACCAAGTTCTTGTGGTTGGTTAAGACCTTTACTGGAAATTTTGCACCACATAGGTACTGTGGCCAATGTTTCAGGGTCTTCCTTATTGTAATCATTTCCTTGCCGTAGATTGGATAGTTTCTTTTTGCAGGCAGCATCTTCTTGGAGTAATATGCTACAGGATGTAGCATAATATCTCCTCCTTCCTGAATAAGGACCCCACCCACTGCAAAGTCAGACGTGTTGGTTTCCAGTACAAATGGCTTGGATGGGTCAGGCATGGCCAGGACAGGGGCAAAGGTGAAAGCAAGTTTTAGGGCCTCAAATGCTGATGTGCACTTGTCAGTCCAGGCAAAGGTGACCTTGTCAGAGCAAAGGTGGGTCAGGGGCAGAGTAATGTGAGAAAACTTTTGGATGAAATCCCTGCAATAATTTGCCAGGCCCAAAAAACTTCTCACATCCTTTCTGCATTTGGGTACCAGCTAAGCTTTTATTGCTTCTACTTTGTCATGTGCCATAGCAAAACTGCCGGTCTTCACTACATATCCCAGGAATTTGACCTCAGTCTATAAGAATTTACATTTCTTCAGCTTGGCGTGTAGGTTGGCTTGGGAGATTTTTTTTCAGTATCAGGCCCAGGTGTTGGAGGTGCTATTTGTGTGACTTGCTGTAGATGAGGATGTTGTCCAAGTACACAACACAAAATCAGTCAAGGTATTGATAAGGAGCGCCTTTTGGGAAAGCTTCAAATATGGAATTAAGAAAGAAGAGAAGTATATTTTATTGGATAATACTTTAGACTTATATAGACTTGACTGTGATAGAGATTTAGTTGGATCAAACCTAGGGGTTGATCATGTGCGGGATGGGTTCAAGCTACTGGATACTTAGACAGTCATGTAATATAGCTTGGTTACCATTCTTGGTATGTCAAACAGTATATTAGAAGGGCATCAAATTGGGCAATGTCTGGATGTTAAGTAGGTTGGCAGTAGCCAGAATGCTTGTACATCCAGACCCTTGACACCCCCCTTAAGGGGTTACTCTGGTGCATCAGGAGGGGGCTTTGTTTTCACGGCTGCCACCTGATGCTCCTGGAGCTGTTTACTAGTTGGAACCAGTCTGGTCAAGTTTTCTCCTTTACTGAGGCAGAGACGGGTTCTGTGGTATTTCTTGACAATTGGGGTTTTGGCACCTTGTAATTTTACTAGATAGGTGTTGTGATCTGGTCTGTACTTGATGATTCTTCCTGGTTCCCAGTGTACTGAGTCTAGTTTCTTTCTGTTGCCATCTAGAACCCAAACAGGGGAGTCAATGGGAATTGGTTCCTCTGTGGAGGTTACCTTTTGTGTTTTGAGTCTCTTTATTTCTTCTATTTTAGCTTTGAGGTGTATGTGTTGTAGATTTGGTACTTAATCTACTGTGGGGGGTTTCCCTGGGGGGATCTTTATGTATGGCTGCTTGTTGCAGGTAATTATTTCTGGTTTGTACCTGTAGGTTAGCTCAAATAGTGAATAGCCTGTTCCTTGATTGGTGCAGACTCAGGATACTAGTAATGCATGTTTCACATATAGTGGCCATGTGTCTTTGGCTTTGCCATCCATTATTTTCTCTAGGGTCCTTATAAGGCTGCCGTTGAGGCGTTCCACTCTGCTGTTGGCCTGTGGCCTGTATGGAGAGGTTGTGGAATGTTTAATGTTTTTGGATTCTAAGTTGTCATTTACTACGTGGCCTGATAACTTGGTTGCTCCATCAGTTATGATGTAGTCTGGAGTGCTGTAGTTGGCTATGATTGCTTTGTTAATGAATCGGTTGATGGTCTCTGCTTTATTGTCATGAATGCCTTTTCAGACATTCTTGACATCAATTTACTCTTATTTATAGAGGGAGATTTTTGTTCTCCTTCATCTGCTTTTGAACCTCCTAAAGGGAATGGGTTAGTAAGTAGTATCTGTTCTCTATTACCTTTTGGATTAGGCCCAGAAATGGCTTCTGAGCCATTGTTTTCATCAACAGGTTTTGTAACTGGGTTGTCTTTTGATTCAGTTAATACAGATCTATTCAAAACAAGCGTTAAATTGACTTCAAGCCAATCATTGCCTTTTGCACAGGCCTCCAGCCAATCACAGTTTGACAACGTCAATTTAAACCGCCACAGTGTTACGCTTGGTGACATTGGTAACATTGGGGAAGCAGGTAACATTCTCTGTTTGATTTTGGGTCCGTTGTTTGCTGTTCCTGCTGGTGTTGAGACCAAGCCCACCTCCTGGTCCCCACCTTATGTGGGGTTAAGTACAGACTCTCCAAGCCATGCCTAAAAATGAGAGGAATAGTTAAGGAATATATGTATTTTTGCTGAGAGAATTTTAAAACACAAGGAAATAATTTACCTCTCCCAGTTTGAAGATCCTAACTGTCAAATCTCTGCATTTAATCTCCAAATTCCCTAACCTCCTCTTCCTATATTATTTTCTGCTACCATGCTATAAAAAGCTGGTAAGCTCTATTTCAGTATTTGTTCAATCAATAAAGTCTACATTCACCCACAGTGAATTATTTTTGCTTACCTTTTTACTTGACTTAAGCCTTTAAAATCCAAACCATGAAATTACCCAAGACTTCTCTTATGGAGTCTCTTGGGTATAAATGTCTATTCTGGATAGTCCTGCTGACAACGGTGTTGGCCAGCACTTTGATAGGATTGCACACTGATTTGGGTACAATGCCAGAATCCCAATTCTTAGACAGTTTTTGGCGCCGTGTTATTCCTGGAGTTTGGTATACTGCAACCCCCTATCAAACAACCCACCTGTCTGAGAAGAAACCAAGATCTATGGTTTCAAAACCCAGGTTCCCAAACCCCAAGTTTTCCGCCCTTTGGCTTTGGCTTTCTTACTGTGTTATTTGGGAGCATACTTCTTCTTGGGGCGCTTCAACCCTCTGCTAGGCAGATACCAAATCTTTGGAGAATTGTTCCATTTAGGCATGGTATCCTTGCCTGTGGGATCTCTGGTCACTGGATTAAATCCCTATGCAATCATTCACCACCTAGGGAGATTGCTTCCTAGTGGGTGGGTGCCTGACATTTATAGTTCTTTGTTGCCCAGCAGATGGGCCAGTGTGTGGCAAAGTTGATAGCTACAATTAAGAAATGCGGGTTTGTTTTTGTTTCTGGGAAGGGGACCGCTATGTCTAGCCCCCAAACCTTGAATGGTTCAGGGTCCAATACTGAGTTGACTGTTGGCTGAGGAGCCTTTGTGCTGGTGTATTTCTCGCACACTGTGCACTTTTTCAGAACATCAATTATATCTTGTTTGAGGTTGGGCCACTATACTATCTCTTTTAATGTGAGGTATAGGTTGTTAGCCTTTGTATGGCCTAGTAGGCGGTGATGTCTTAATATGGTATCAACTCTTTGTACAAGTGGGATGTACGGGACATGTTTGATGTTAATGATTTGGTATACAGTGCCATTTGATACATGGAGGTGCTTTTTGTTCCTTACTAATGTATCATGGGGCAGTTGATGTGTTGAGGGGTCTTTCCCTTTGGTTTTATACTCAGTGTTGTAAAGGTTTGGCCAGTCAGGGTCCAGGTGGTCAGGGTGATCCTCTCTATGCTGACATAGGCTAGAGAGAGCATCAGCTGTGACCAGCTCTGCCCTCTTTTTGTATTGGATGTCCAAATTAAGTTGTTCCAGCAGGGACATCCATTTGGCTTGTCACCGTGCAAGTGCGTTCTGAGTTTTGAAATATATTAAGGATTTATGGTCAGTTAGTACTCAGACGTTTAAATGTCCTTCTAAGTAACATCTCCATTTCTTGCATGCGTGATATATTGCTAGCAATTCCTTATTGTGTATTGGGTATCTCTGATCAGTGTTGGTCAGTTTTCTGCTTTCATAACATACTGGCAGGAAGTCTTGCTGCCTGGCTGGCGGATGCGCAGGACTGCGCCAATGGCGGTGTCACTGGCATCTGACTTGAGCTTGTAGCACCCATTATTATTAGGGTATTGCAAAATTGGTGCTTCAATCAAAGCTTGTTTTAATAATTGGAAATTCTTGTCACATTCTGGTGTCCAGATGAATTTCTTTTTGGCATTACCCTTGGTTAAGTTATTGATTGGTGTGGTTAGTTTCCCGCAGTCTTTGATGTATTTCCTTAGGTAAGCTACCATACTGAGAAAGCATCTAACTTGTTTAAAGGAGGTGGGGTGTTGCATGTTATTTATGTCTTTTATTTTGTATGAATCTGCTTTGATGCCACTGTCAGAGACAATGTGACCCACAAACAGGAGTTCTTTTTCCATAAATTGGCACTTACTTGGTTTTGCATAAAGTTTGTTCTTTGCGAGTCAATTGAGTGTCTTGCAGACATGTGTGAGGTGTTCCTCTTTTGTTTTTGAGAATATGATGATATTGTCAATGTAGCATAATGTATTTGAGAGACCGTTTAGTACTTGGTTCATCATGGTTACAAACGTTGCGGGAGCGTTGGTCATCCCAAAGTTCATTACTTTACATTCAAACAACCCAAATTGGGTGCAGAATGCGGTCTTTGGTATGATCTTCTCTTTGACTTCAACTTGGTTATAACCAGATGTGAGTTCAATTTTCAAGAAATTTTTTGCTCCGGAGAGCCTTGCAAATAGGTCTTTAATGAGGGGAAGTGGGTATTTATTCTTTACTGTACTTGTGTTTAGTGCTCTGTAGTCTGTAACTAAGCAAAGAGATCCTTCTTTCTTCTTTACAAAGGAAACCACTGCCCCCATGGGAATTCAGACGGGCAAATGAATCCTTTTGCTAGATTGTCCTCAATGTGTGTTTTGAGGGTTTGGGTTTCCATGGGGGAGAGTCTGTGAAGGGTTGCAGGTTTGGGCATGGCTTTACATAGGTTGATGCCATGCTTGAACTCCCATTTAGGGGTAGCTTGGTGAGTTCTTCCTTGAATACATGGGTGTATTTATTTAGGAGTGATGCAAGCTCTGGGCATTGGATCTTGGTTGTTTGCATGTTATTGAATTTAGTGTACCTCATTATGTGGAGGGTACTATCTTTAGTTAGATGTTCTGAGTCATCTTGGTTTATGACCTAGACAAATACTGTGTCTCTTAGAATGAGGTCATTGGGTTCTTTGAGGATGTTAAAATTGACTCTGTTGTGTTTGATGGACATTGTTTTTGTTTTTCAACATATGCTGGGGTTCACTTGGGTGAACCAGTCCATGCCTGCTACAATGTCATAGTTTATGTTGTTCATGACAAGTCTTTTGATGGACGTTTGTATACCTTGGAGGTCAATTCTTAAGGGAGTTGTTTTTCCTTTGAGTAGAACCTTTGATTTATCTGCCATTCTGGCGTATTTGAAGTTGGATTTGACAACTGGTATTTTGTACTTGGTTACAAAATGTTTGCTAAACATAGTGTGTTGTGCACCAGAGTTGAATAAAATTTTATTTTTGCGATTTGTAATTTCATGGGTAGACAAGAAGTTGTGAGCAATATTTAATTTTTATGTTCATAAAAATGAGGGATTGCGGGACACATGGGATGCGAGCAGCAAAGTTTGTGCCTTGGTACAGTTTCTTGTCAAGTTGGGGGGAGACAGGGGCACTTAAGACTGTTCCCCCTCCTCTTTTCCCTGTTCCTCTGTTTTGAGACCTTTGAGGTCAGAGAATGTGGGGTCAGATTCATAGCAGGTTGCTATTTCAGCATTGTTAACTTCAGCGGTGTCCTCTTTCTTGGGACGGGAGCGGTTTGCGCTTTAGCTGTGGTTGCTATTGTTGCAATTGGAGTTACTGTTGCTATGATTGGTGTTCTGGCGTTTATTGCCATTGGAGTTTTCTCTGCTATTGCTGTTTGATGAGCAATTGCCATTGTGTGCAGCATATTTTATGTTTGTGCGTTTTCTGCGTGCTGGGTTTTGCAATGAGTGCGGGCATGGAGGTGTTGGCTCTGGGCAGATGAGGGCAGCAACAGAGGGTTTCATTCTGTTGATGAATGAGGCTCTGGTATGTACGTTGTCAGCTTGTGCTGGGTTTTAGATTTTGCAAGGTATTTCCTCAAATTCATTGGCGTAAGCTGTGATAGTGGTCTTCTGAGGAAGATCACTGAGCTGTATTGTGATGTCTTGGTGGGATTCAGTGACGCAGAAATTGTGCATGATGTCTGCTTTGAACTCTTTCAAGTTGTCAAGCTGGTTGTCAGTTTGTGAGCCAACCCAGGTGGCAAACCAGTTAGCTGTCACAGTAAGTTCCATAATGCTGGGGATTATTTGGCCAAGTAGGAAAGCTCGGAAAGCCGGGAACCCTTTAATAAAGCTGAATGATTTAACAGACTTGAATCAAGCGGTTGATTGCAAATGGGTTACAGCTGCTCCAGTCTACTGATCAAATCCAATTTCCCCCTGTAAGTTGATGTTGATAAATTGACGTAACTTAAGGGTCACCAGATATGAACTTATTCATCAGCATAGTTGTCATAAATCAGTCATCTAAGGGTTCTTTGCAGCCTGGACCAGATACTCACTTGACAACGTGTAAGGAATAGGAGCCCAGGATCCAGGTGGTATTGCTTAGTTGATTTTTAATATATATTGAATAATTTTCACTGTTTTAACTCTAAGAGTTGAGTCCTCCTAAAAATTTACTCAATAAAAATCATATATCCTTTGGTCTAATTTATATTTTTAAAAATTTGTTCTGTAGTTGGGTTGTTGCGCTACATTCCCTACAATCTGATTCTAAGTCAGATCATTACTGGAAGATGGGGCCCTGCAGTTGGAACTTTGTTGTTGGCACCTCCCAATGTTAATTTCATGCCTGCTAATCTTGGAGTTGTCCCCCCATCCTTGAAACTGAAAATTTAGTTGTATCTCAATGTCCTGAATTTTATTCTGAAGATACTCTGATGCTTTCACAGGCTATTTATCTGGGGCTACTCTGGTTAGGATTAATTATTTTACTTAATCCTAGTATCTCATTTGTAAATTTTACAAACTGGTATCTGAAGCTGCGTTGGTGGTTAACCATTAACTCCATGTGGATTTTGGTGGTGATTCCCCACCACTTGGAGACAGCATCTTACTATCTCGTGATTTCTGTCACATTACTCAACTCTTCTACATCTGAGTATTTGGAAGCAGTTTTTCATTAGTTTGTGTTTCATTTTTCTCCTGTCCCGTTGAGATATCTGTATTTACCATGTTTATTTCAATCAGTTCCTTTCTGAGTTTTAAGTTTGGACTTTTCTTTAATTTGTGGTATCCATCTCTGGTTACAGTTGTTGAGACTGGACCATCTGTTTCCTATTTCTGCCGCGCCATGTCATTTTGGCGTCCAGATTATTTTCCTGCTCCACCCACTGATGAAATTTTGCGTAAAGTTTTTTTCAGCTTTATCATTCTATTCTGGTTCTAGCCTTATTCATAAATCTCAAGTTTACCATGTGATTACAAAGATTTCAGAGGATGCTTGTGAATGATTGTTGTCTGTGGTGGAGCGCAATCCACATGTTTTAACTGAAAGTGCATCTCATTACCCTTTGTTAAAAAACACATGTGTATCTATTGAGGAGCTCAAAGTATATTGTAAGTTGTATGCCTTCCAACAGGATACTACTCTGCTCTCAATATTCCTTCCTCAGTTTCTTGCCTAATGCTGTACAATTGATGTTCCTGAGGTTAATAAACTTTCAGCGTTTTGGTTAGCAGTTGACCAGACTGCCTAATATTTGGCGGTTTGGGATTCCCTGTTAACCACAACTGAGGCTCTTGTAAGCCAAATTCTTTCTCTGGTCTCAAATACATCAACTTCCAAACAAGGTGCTATGTAAATCAAAGCCAAACCTGCCACACACTCCTGGTTTTCTGGTACTTGTTCTGTGGTGGCTTCATCTAGCCAGAGTTGGGATTGTTCTCCCTGTGTGTCTTCTCAGTTGCAATTGGCTATCTTGAACAAACCTGCTAAGGTAAACAAAGCGTCAGTGGTGGCTGTTCCTAAGAGTTCATTGGCTATGCTCTAGCATGTTGTACCCGCAAAGTCTTTGGTAGTTGAGTCCAAGGAGTTGCCTCTTGTTTCTATTGATTGTGATTGTCCTGGCCTTCCTAATGCTGTCTAAGAAATGATTGAGTGTTATTTTCAGGAGCGCCTTGCCTCCTTAGCCGCTGTCTGTACCACTGAAGAAAAGCAAGATCCTGCTAAGGTTGCAACATTTGCAGTAAATAAATCTACTTCTGGTTACTTCTTGTTTTATGATAGCATCTATAACAGTCAAACTATCTATCAGCCAGCCATTCTGTTGGATACAGGTGCTTCTAAGAACTTCATGAGTGTTGAGACTGCAGATCTGTTGCAACTCAAGTATTATCCTGGAATGCTGGTTAGGGGTAGAAACTGTCAAATTTTTCCCTCTTTCCAGCTTAAGAAGCCAGTGACATTTGTAGTTGCGGGTCAATCTTTTACCGCAAGGTTCTCCATATGCTCTACTCTTATGTATCCTATTATCTTAGGAGTGAGCTGGTGGCAGGATCATAATTTATTAACCCTGCTAAGAGAAAATGAGCTACAAGTAGACCACTCTTCAGGCATTACCATTAATATTCTGTTGTTGGGTATGTCAGAATTAGATCAGTCTTCCCAGACAATCCAGTTGGTTCCTATTCCCACACCTGTGAGTTTGTATTTACCATCTTGCCTTCAACCCTGGTCCGCGGCATTTGATGCCACTAGGGGGTGAGGTCCTTCCCAAGCACACTCAGTTCAACTTTGACTTTAAGGTTACTGTGGATCTGATTTGTATTGTGTCTCCTATTTATCCTTTGACTTTGAAGGAGGACACATGTTTGTAGGAGTGGACTCGGGATATGTTGGCAAAAGGATACATCTTTAAGAAGGCTTCATCAATCTGATCTTCATTGTTGTTTGTTTGAAAATTCAATGGGTCTCTTTGACCTTGTGTTGATTATGGGAATTTAATTACATTAAGATTCCTGAATCTTGCCCTTTGCCTCTCAAGGCACAAATTTCTTGGTGTGTTGAGAAGGCAAAGGTATTCTCAAAACTTGACTTGTTGAATGCGTTCAACCAGATTAGGATTGCAGAAGGAATGGAATAGTTGATAGCATTTAGAATGAAGAAGGGTATCTTCTAGTTCTGTGGTATGCTTTTTGGATCGAAGAATGCTCCGGCTTGCTTTCTGCAGTTAATTGATTAAGTCTTGGGGGATCTCCTGGGTGTATGCATCATTGCGTACATGGACAACATCTTGGTGTTCTCTCTGGATGAGGAGTTGCATAAGGCCCACCTGTCAGTAGTTATAGAGTGCATCCTCCAGGCTAATTTGATCATCAAAAGGAGTAAGTGTGAATTCTTTAAATGTAAGGTTATCTTTCTGGGTAATATTATCTTTAAGGATGGCCATACTATTGCCCCTGACAAGGAAGCAGCAGTTTGAGAGTATTCTACGCCTGTGATGGTATCCCAACTTTGTAGTTTCTTGGGTACCTGTATGTTCTTGAAGAAATTTACCCCTCCCTTGTCTGAAGTGGCCGCTTCCTTGTATTCAGCTAGCAGGAAGACAACCTTGGTCTGGACGCCTGAGTGTGCAGAAGCGTTTGCAGCAGTTAAGGCTCTTTTGTTGTCTTCACCAGTGTTGAGACATGTAAACTCTGAGCTTCCTTTTGTGGTTTCCACAGATGCCTCTAAATATGCTGTGGCTGGTGTGTTGTTACAGACCGCTGGCAATGGGGTTGAGAGACCTGTAGGGTATTTCCCCCGGAAGATGGAGGCTCAGGAACACATACATGATTTACAATAAGGAATTGTTGGCAGTCATGGAATCTTTTAAGCATTGACATCACCATCTCATGTCGGCGCGGCATTTGTTTGTAGTAAGGACCAACCATAAAGCTCTTCTGTATTATTGTCAACCCAGGGTTTTGTTGGGTTGCCAATCCAGATGGCATGGTGACCTGGCAAGATACAAGTTCTGCTATGAGTTTATTAAGGGAACTGATAACCACTTGGAAGATGTGTTGAGCAGAAATCCTTCCCATCTCTCAGATGCTGGTATAGACGTTGAGTTCAATATGCACACTATGATCCTGGACAAGGCTGTGGTTCCTTTTGTATTAACTCCGCCTTCTACGCTTGCTACCATGTCCTTTAATGAGGGCACAGACTTAGACTTATATTCCAAAGTTAAGTTTTTGCAGCCTCTGTCCAAAGGTTATGATAGGTTACTGGAACTAGCATGTGCACATCTGGTTGGCCAGCTGCAGGGTTATCACAAGATAGGATTAATTCTATATCATCATGGTTGCTTGTGGGTTCCTGAGGGAGCCATTTGGGATGAAATCATGGAGGCCTATCACACCTGTCCCATGGCAGGCCACCCAGGGAAAAACAAACAGTGGAACTAATTTGCTGAAAATTTTCTTGGAAAGGTTTGACAGTGCAGGTGGCAGCTTAAATTTGAGACTTCCTGATATGTGTTTGTTCCAAGGCAAGCAGGAACAAAACTACTGGTTTGTTGGTTTCTTTACAACCGGCTGCAGGGCCCTGGACATTGGTGTTGGTGGATTTTATGGGAGAACTTCCAAATTCTAATGGGTTTAATGCAATCATGATGGTGGTTGATTGCTTCACAAAAATGGTACACTTTGTTCCCTGCTCAACTGCAATTATTTTGGTGGAGACAGCTAGGCTGTTTGTGAATAGAATCTTCTCCCTGCATGGCATCCCAATGGAGATTGTGAGTGACCGTGGGCCCCAATTCATTTCTCAGTTCTGGGAAGCCTTTACCAGAATTCTGGGTATCAAATTGTGTTGGTCTACAGCTTTCTACCCCCAATTCAATGGACAAACGGATAGGGTAAACCAAATTTTGGAGGTCTACCTACGCTGCTACACTAATGTGCGTCAAGATGACTAGTGTGCTAATCTACCCATGGCAGAGTTCACATATAATAACACCCTGCACATGCCGGCTCAGGTTTTGCCATTCTATTCCAATATAGGTTATAATCCTTCATCCAACATGGGTCCTCATTTGGTTAGCAACATGGAAGCTACAACTAATCAAGCTGCTGCATTGAAGCAGGTCCATCAGGAGCTTCAGGTTACTCTTGCTGCTGCCGTGATAACTTACAAGGAATACACAGATTGCAAGAGCCAGGAAGGTCCAACTTACAGGCCAGGCAATCTAGTCATGGTTGATGCTTGCAATATGAAACTGAAGGTTCCCTGCCGTAAATTGGATCCCAAGCAAGTTGGTCCCTTCAAGGTTGAACGTCAAATTGGTCCCTCTGAATATTGGCTAGATCTACCCCCAGCTTTCAAGGTTTTCCACACCTTTCATGAATGCCTTCTTACTCCCTTTAAGGTTACAGAGACTCCTTCTTCTCAACCCATTTTTGTGGAAGGGGAACCTGATTATGAGTTAAATTGTATTCTGGCTTCCCATAGGAATTGATGCTGTTTGGAATGTTTGGTGTCATGGAAGGGTTATCCTGATTATGAAAACTCTTGGGTTCCCCACTATGATTGTTCCAATTCCCCAGACCTGATTCAAGAGTTCTACCAGCGCAATCCCACTGCTATTGGCCACCCCAAGCTTACCTTAGCTGTGATGAAACTCCCACCTGCCCACAAGAATTTCTCCTTATCCCATCTTCTGGATGGTGGTATTGTGCCCAGGGCTAAAGCGGAGGGTAATGTCATGGTAGGTTCCATCATGCTGGGAATTATTTGTCCAAGTAGGAAGGCTCAGAAAGCCAGAAATCCTTTGACAAAATTGACCAATTTAACGGACTTGAATCAAACAGTCAATCAAAAATGGGTTACGGCTGCTCCAGTCTTCTGACTGAAACCAATTCCTCCTTGCAAATTGATGTTGATAAATTGACGTAATTTAAGGGTCACCCAATATGAGCTTGTTAATCAGCATGGTTGTCAGGAATTTATCACCCAAGGGTTCTTTGCAACCTGGACCAGATACTTACTTGACAATGTAGAAGGAATAGGAGCCCAGGATCCAGGTGGTATTGCTTAGTTGATTTTTGATGTATATTGAATGATTTTCACTGTTTCAACTCTTAAGAGTTGAGTCCTCCCAAATTTTACTCAATAAAAATCATATATCATCTGGTCTAACTTTATTTTAAGAATGCATCCAGTAGTTGGTTTGTTACGCTACATCTCCTATAATCTGATTCTCAGCCAAATCATTATTGGAAAATGGGGCCCTGCTGTTGGCACTTTGTTGTCAACACCGCCCAATGTTAATTCCATGCCTGCCAATATCAGAGTTGTTCCACTTGTCTTTGAAGCTGAAAATCTGGCTGTATCTCAATATTCTGAATTTTATTCTGAAGATACTCTGATGCTTTCACAGGCTATTTATCTTGGGCTACTCTAGTTAGGATTAATTATTTTACTTAATCCTAGTATCTCATTTGGAAATTTTACATAACGGTATCTGGAGCTGTGTTAGTGGTTAATCATTAACTCCATGTGGATTTAGGTGGTGATTCCCCACCACTTGGAGACACCTTCTTACCATCCCGCAATTTATGTCACACCCCTTGCCTTTTGACCATTTCTAGAAAAAAAATTGGCAGTGATTGATTTTTTAAAGTGTCTTTCAGGCTGATTGGCTGGGGGAGAGATGTGTCCATCTTGGGAACCTAATGATTTAATCTGATTGGCTATTTCTTTATTCTCACTTCCTTGGGTGATCCCTTAGCTCAATTGGCTGATTCCTGATGCCAGTGTGAAAATGGGAATTGGGTTAGCAGCTGCCTGTGTCTGATGCGCAAACAGGACTATGCTAGAGGAAGCCAAAGAAATAACACACTCCTGGGTAGTGCTTGGAGAGGAGCCCACAGGTTGGGAGTGACTGTGGGGTTCCTGGTCACCAGTCCCCAAAGTGTGTCCTGGGTCATAACCAGGGACCGGCTTGAAGGAGTTGTCATTTACTAGTAGGGGGTGTTGGCTAGCTAGAAGTTTATACTGAGCCTACATTAATGCAAACTCTTCCAATACTTTTCTTATTACTAGGTGGGCATCCCCACCATGCACTTGTACTTCAACTGGGACCAAACCTTCTGTAGGTCTATACCAGTCTTTCAGCAACCTAGTAGACTCATTTCCAATGAACTCCTGTTCCCTATATGTCATTTCAAGGTGTCTAGTCAACCTCTCCCACTCCTCCTGGGAGGTTTTGCTAGTGGCAAACCTTATACAAGTTTGACAATAGGTATCCTCCTCCCCCTTGGCTAGGGTAAAAAATGTGGGGCAATTCACTCATGATGGTCATCTGTACTAATTGGAACTTTGGGCAGGGGTTGCAATAGGCTTTTTTTCACAGTCAGAAGTAAGATCCACTTAGAAACCTTCTATAAAGTGCCTGGGGATCTTGGAAACAATAGGGATTTGCCAATACCTTGGAGTCCTCCAACAATATCTTGGACTCCTTGTACTTAGTCTTAGGCTCCTGCACTCTGCTTCAGCTCCAGCTCCAGCTTTGTTATCTTAGGCTTCTACACCAGTATCTTGGACTCCTGCACCTTTGTCTTATGCTTTTGGGTCCTCTGTAGCCCTTGTGGCCTTTGGAAAACACTTGTGTCAGTCCATAAAAAAGCCTCAGATAGCTTCCCCTTTTATAGCTCCTTTTTTAAGTCCAAATTCCTTCTCAGAACTCTTGTCTTTCAAAGCTTAAACTATTCTGTTTTTCTTCTGCTACAATATATTAAACTTCATAACTTACTTCAGCCAATAAAAGCCCTGAGTTTTCTGCTTCTGCTCCTCATTTTTTAGGCTTTAACTCTTCAGTTAAAGTCATCAAAACACTGACCAAACAGGCTTTAACCTGCAGCCAATAAAACGCTTGGATTCAATGGTTTTGCCAAACTGTTTGCCCAAATGACTTGCTTTTGACTATGGTTTAAACCTGGCGCTGTCTTGCTCCGGATAAACAACTGCTTCTCATTTTCTTTAGAATTTACATCCTCAAACTTGCCTGGTGCTCGCCTTTTGCCTCTCCTAGTTGTTCTCGGCAAAATTTTAATACCCGTTCTCACAGTTTCTCTGTCCAGTTTCCGCCCTCTTTCCAGCTCTTTCTCACTCAATTAGCTCTTAATAAAATGCATTTTAATTCCTGTAAGTTATTTCTTTTCCTCTTTCTTTTTAATAATATGATGATTAAATCAATCTTTATATCATATTTTTGGCAGCATTAAATCATTATTTAACTGCTTCTTCTTTAATATTTCCTCTCTTATGAAACCAAAACCAGCATTCTAGCTTCTGTATCCATTCCAGCTAGTCCTTCTAAGCCATCTTCCAGTTCCATAGCTAGTTCTGCATCATGATCTTCTGATCCTTCAGCCAGTTCTTTAACAACATCTTCTGGTTCTTCAGCCTAGCCAGCAATCAGTCCATTTCAGTCATCAAACAGTCTATTCAAGTCAATCATCAGCTTAGACCAGTCCTTTCAGTCAACATGCATTCCAGCCAACACACAGTCCAGTCAACACACATTCCACACCATGAACTGTCTTGGTTCCAATCCTCACATTGGTCTCCCAGTCCCTCAACTAGTCGTCACTGTAGAGCCTGAACTGCCTCAGCCCTATAATCAGCCCCCAATACCAGAACCTGTAGACCCAGGCATGAGTCTATCCTGTCACTGGCATTTGGCTGGGCCCCTTACAAGTGTCTTCCACCTGGGCCATTCAACAACAGACAATCCTCATGTCTGTGCAGTTGTCTTGACTCCCCAGGTGATTAATCCTGAGCTTTTAGTTGCAAAGTAATCAACTTTATTTCCCAGAGGCCTGATCACACCAGGTTCTGCAGCTGCTTCCCTGAGCAACCACCCTGGTGACACCCTTGAGCATATCCATGCCCTCTGATGATCACTTTGGGACCTCCCTAGAGCTCCCTTGGAGACATAGACAAGGACACCCTACCAGTCTGTTAGGTAGATTGCTCCCTCATAGACCTCCTGTAAGCGCACAAGGTGTCAGGGCCCAAGGGCTCCCAACTCTGATCCATTTAAACTATAGTCTAAGAGAAGTCCTTTATTTATTATTCAGACCAAGAATGATCACAATGGGGAAAAGGGGAACTAGGTTCTTTTTATACCATTTACATTAGTCTTTGAGATTCTTCCAGATTCTTCCTGAAGGTCATTGTCTCTCTATCTGGAGGGTCATGCTAAAAGTTTGAAACATCAGCTGACTAATTCTAGTCATATTCTTTTGGCCAGATTTGAACTTTGCGGTTTGCCTCAGTTGGTCATCTAAAAATACTTTGGATGGATTCTCCTCATCTGGGGCTTTCATTTGAGCGTAAGAACATCCAAAACTGATCACTGGAAGCCAAGATATGGTTGGATTTGCCCGCTTACTAATTGTTGCTTGTCTTGATTTGAAATCCAATCTCGCGACCATTTCGGGACATGCTGACAGGGTTTTTGAACTCGGCTCTTTAAATCACCATAACTTTTGATCTAGGGTACCTAAGGAGATCATCAAGGTAGCTTTCTGACAGCAAGAAGTAGCTTTATCAATACAAGCTTTTAAAACGTGATTTTTTAAAGCTACTATGTCATGGCGGGCCATGACACAAGGGCAGGTAGAGCCATCTTAGCTCCACCCCCTTTCCTGGCAGCCCACATTGCCTGCTAGGGTCATCCACTCCCCACCCCAATCAGCCAACGGTCCCTGCTGATATATCACCTTCCTCACCCCAAGCAGCCAACAGTTCCTGATGGATGAGAACACCTAACCAGCCCCTAGCAGCCAACGGTCCCTGCTAGGCTGGTTCAACACTTGCCTCTAGTAGTTCCTTGTTACCTACTAGGCAGGCCTTACCTTCCCTAGTTGCCAATGCTCCCTACTAGGCCTATACCTGCCTTAAAACCACAGCACACTATCAATTCTCAGCATTGTGTCTTTATTTGAAGCTTTCAGGAAGCCAGTTGTAGGTAGAGGCATTGGGCGGCTTGGGGTGAGGTGCGGTTGAGCCGGCGGGTAGGGCCCACCATAGAATGGGTGCTAACTTGATAATATAAGATACAGATTGCCCGAGTATGGACCAGGGTCCGGAGTTGGGGACCACAGAATCCACCAACCTGGTCAAAGTAATGTATAGTACTCCAAACAGTTGGGTAGAGGGGGTCTCGGCTGCGGCGGTAGGTTCCAGCGAGCAGTCTGGTCTTGGGGTTAATGGCGGAGTCATGGGAAAGAAGTACGCTGGTAGGTAGTTGTACTTGTCCTTGAACAGTAAGGGCGGGATCTTGACCCTCTTTCCTTTGTGTCCTATGTACTCGGTACTTCTAGTCCTTGCCAAAGGGTCGGCAATGAGAATAGTTTCCAAGTTGTACTCTGAATAGGCTGGGTTGGGGGGGGGTACTCAGTAAAGTGCACAGGTCCAAAGGGAGCTCCCGGGGGCAGTATGATGCCTGGGGCAATTCAGCAGGTTGGGCTCAGAAGGGGGCAGTGGCCTGGTAGTCTACTTGACCCAAATTAAGATGGAAGATCACTAAGACTAGATAGGGTAAGATTTGTTTGAACCAAAGGTTCATAAAACTTTATTATCAAAAATGACAATGGGGTCTTCACCGTACCGCCAGGGTTTTTATACCCTGAGACTTCGCTTCTTTGATTTTTTCAGGGTTCAGGTTTGCAGACAAGGCACTGGCGGGACGTGGGTCTTGGCTTGGGGTCTCAAGGGTGGCAGATCCAGGTTGTGCCTGCTCTGGCAAATCAGAAAGGCGATGCTTTGTTTTGCCGCCACTGTTCACTATGTCACCTGAGTAGTCCAATTGTACTACCCCTTCTGGGCGGGAGACTAGCAGTTGCTGGTGGTCATTGGCAAGGTTAAAAATAGGTTTTATTTTAACCTCCTTAAGGCAAGCTGCAACCTCTGCATAGGTTTGGGTCTTTGGTGGCTCAAGGTTGGCATCAATCTGATGAACATTTGGGGAATTGTCTTTGGGAGGCTGGCGGGTCATGGAGTAACTTGTTAACTTGGGTTTGCAATTTAATGAGTGGGTGGTCTCCCGTCCACTTTATGTGACTCGAGTAGTCTTTGGAGGGTCCTCTGTAGTAGGCCGGCGGATTGCGGAGTAATTTACTGGTTTGAGTCTGTGATTTAACGGGTTGGTGGGTCCTGGACTGATCAGAGGGTTTGATCCGCCTTCTGGGAACTGGGGATCAACTCTTGGGTTTTCAATACAAGTATTGAAATGTCATTCATGACAGAAGCCAAATCAACCCTCACCTGCAAAACTGCTCCCATGTGGATCACCACAGTGACCATAGACAGAGGCTTCACTGTTGGAAGACCCAGTGTAGCCATGCATGATTTCAGCAAGACCAGGGAACAGCTTGTTTACTTGGTTGTTGTTAGAAGAATACATAATATTTGTTATTAAATAACTAAACTCAATAAGAGGAGTATATATTTTTATCAATTTTATTTTTAAGTATTTCTAATTTGGTGAGTCTTATTATCTAAATTTTAGTCAACTTAAAATGGAACTGGGTTATTTTTGAGAACGCCTGTGCTCCCCAAAATAACTGGCATGAATCCACCTTTGAAGGCGCTCAACTTGGCCCCAGAGGTCCCAGGTTCAAATCCTGTTGCTTTTGCCTGCCCTGCCTCTATATTTTTGTTATAATTGGACCTTAACTGCATTGTGGAATTTTCCAGCATGTACCAGGATAGTCACATCCAATTATAGCTAAGAATATTAAATTTGCCCCCCAGTATGATGTAATGGTGATTCATTGGACCCTACCTGTAGTTGGATTTCCAACCGAGATCGGCCGAACAATCCAATAAGTGACGTGATGACATTAAATTGACCCTCCTATCCCCCCATTCCTTTAAGCTATGTTTCTTTTCTACTGTCATTCCAAACTTTAAATAAAGTTATTTTTTTTAAAAAAAATGAATCCACCTCTGACCCTTTTACTTCCTGTTTGAGATACCTTATAATTGTTTTCTTTAAAAATTCACCTCAATTATGATTTGAAATTTGGTTGTTGGATTTGAGAATCCTGTAATTTCATATTTATTGGTTATCGAATACTGTCTACAAGTCCATAGACCTGAAGAAAACATCAAATTGTACATCAGAATCCCGTATTTCCAATGTATATATCCCATATTTTTTGTGAGGTCTTTCTTAAGCGAGTTAAATTATTTGTACTCAGGATTTGGAATTTGCAAATTTAAATGAATTGAAAAATGCCAGTTCAAATTATTGATCTTATTAGGTAATTTATTTTTAACTCAGCTAAGTTGCTCGCATTTTTTATTTGAAATCTGGTTGTAGAAGTTGTGATTGGGGCTGCAGTGGATTAAGAATGTGCAGATTACGGTATTTACCGTAATCAGTGTGTCTCATCTGTCACAGTTTCGGTTTTTGGATTCCCCTTACCTAGGGGAATCCAAAAAAAATTAAAAAACCGAACACAGACAGCTTTCTTTTTCCGGAAGTGCCAGATTTTACATTTTTTCAATGATTTTATTTTGACAAAAACTCAAATTTGAATTTTTATCTTTTTTTAATCAAAAAGAACAATATATAATTTTTGTTTAAAAATTAATCCAAAAAAACATCTGTCTGTGGATGTGTAAGGAAATGATCCCAGAAAAACTGTACCCTAGACAATTTTCTGGAAGTGTTTCTGGATCTGAGATAAATGGCAACTTTTTTATAAAGCAGCCACTGTTTCAGATCCGCTGCAGCCCTATTTTTGATCCTGCAATTTGCCCAGCAGGTTCTAAATCTACAGTAATCATATGAGTTGTTGAATCTAGATCGAGGCACTGTTATCTCATTGGCTGTGGAGTTTTGGTGTTTCAAATCCTACAGCACTGAGTCGCTCGGCGGAATAGAGCGACTGTCAAAGTCTCATATAGCTTATCGCTTATTTATACTGTCTTTTAAATCGGATGAAATAAAAGGGCATGTAAAGCAATAATGTCGTTAGCATCTCGGAGTAAAAGCCTCATTCGATCTTTAATCGCTTTTTAAAGAAAGCTGGTTATTGTTTGGAATTTATTATAGTGGTGAAAATTGAACCCTGCTTTAATAGCAAGTCGGTGGAGGGTATTTTCATTGGTTGGGCTGTGAGCATGGTAGATTGAGTATGCCTTTCCTAGCGAGAGAGTTAAATGGCTGAGATGTGAACGGGTTCGCTAAGTCGTTGATAAAAACTAGATTGAAAATATAAGACCGTTCCAAGCATATGTCCGAATTGAAGTAGGACATAAACTTTTTGAAAGATTGATGCATTATAGTTGAGCATGCCGATGTAAGACTTGTGCACTGGAAACGTAGGTGCTAAGGTTCTAGCCTGTGCTAATGCTTATGATTGGTTCACATGTATACATGAGGAATAAATAGAGCTCTATGAGCTTATCGCATCAATTCAAAAGGCATGGTTTAATTTAGCAATTATGTCGATGTATTGAAAGATATGAAGCCCAAGGAGTAAAGCACAAGTATAGTGGTATTTAAGGGATGTTTAGATGGACTTGTTTGCATGGATATTTTGAAACAAGTTGTAGCTCTTGCTATGGGAACTCTAGGCATGGGCGTCAACTTGCTGCTGGTGATTGCTTTGTTTCGGACAAGGACAGGCTGGAATCGACTCAATCTGCAGATGGTGGGGCCAATTGCTGGCCTGGACTTTATTGCAGCCCTTCTGGTTGTATTGAAGAACCTTGTTTCACTTGTTATAGGCAATAGTGAGTTACTTTTGAGTAACTGGTTCTGTTCATACATTGGGACACCGCTTCTACTATTACCAAGCTTCAGTATGGTGTTGATTGCTGCCATGACCATTGATCGCTACTGCCTGGTTGTTCATAGCCACGGGATCAATTGCATTTATGGCTGGATTGTTTGCTTTGTCATCGGCTTCATCCTAGCAGGCCTGCTGATTACCAACACAGTAATCCACGGTATAGAGGCGGATCTAAGTCTCACGTACTGCCGTCCCTCCGGCTCATCCACACTAAGCTTTGTTGCTCATCGGCTGGCAACTCTCATCATTCTGCTTGGGCTTGTTGTAGTCAACTTCTGCTACATCGCCATCTACTTGCACTGCCGTCGGAACCTAACCCTCTCAAGGCTCATGCCTAGGCGATATATGCTCATTCTAGTGGCTTATCAGATTTGCTGGCTCCCCAAGTTCATCACTTCTTTATGGGGGCTCATTGCCAAGCAGAGCACCATTCCGAAATTCCTGGGCGTGATTGGACCCCTGGGCTTGATCCTCTTGCTATTTGTCAACCCATGCCTTGTGATTGGTTTCCAAGCTTCCCTGCGCAAGGAAGTGTTTTCGCTGCTGTCAAGGAAGAAAGACAACGGCGGCGAAATCCAACTCGCTCCCGATACCAGATCCCGCTACTCAACCCTCCCCTAAAATACACTATCAATCATATTTCTTATGAAATCAAGAGGTTTTATAGATTTAAAACATAAATGAGCTATAACTCCATAAATATCATATAATTTTAATCCCACCCCTTTTCAATCAATTGGGTGCTCCAGAAAAGGAAACATGCTTAAATTCCATGGCACCACATTGGTTATAGATTACTAGGCT